>MU404176.1:0-117686 GCA_022695795.1 Biscogniauxia marginata
GCCGCCCCCCCCCCCCGCCCCCCGCGCCCCCCCCCGCGCCGCCGCCCCCACGGAGGGTCGTTTGCGATGATGATCCCTGGAATGATTCAGGTACGCAACACGGCGATGTGACCTAAAATACTTTATCTATGTTTATGTATATTTAATTATATATATATGTTTTCCCACGACTCATTTTATTTTATTTCCCCTGGTTGCTTGCCTGCCACATATGTAGGTATGTAAGTGTGTAAGTGGTAACTTTTATATGTGCATTCCCGCAACCGGCTGCCGCCGCCTCATACCTGACTACTGGCAATAATCCCCCTTTGCGGCCCGAAATAGGATTCTTGCTTATTTCTTATGTCTCACCTGGCACACACATGCGTTCTCGCTATTTCCATTGCTCAATCAAGAGGGTAACTGCACCCGGCCGTCTGAACTCGAAACGTTGTGCTTAAGTGATATTGATGTATATACCTATGTAAGATACCTTAGATACTTACTCGATGCACGGTCCTTACGAGAGGGGGAGGGGCTTTTGCCAGGTAGGTCAAGTAGCTTTCCGCAAACAAAGAAGAAACCTAGTAAACCAATGCTTTAAGAAAACAAGATACTCATACCAAACCACAAGAATGATATCATTTTGTTTCGACCCTACGTGCATACCTACATACATACAATTCCATTTATCATTACGTTATGACGTCCCTCTTTTTATCTTGGCTATCTATCTGAAGGGAGTTTGCCCAAACTCCACTAGGTATCCCCCCCCCCTGCTGTGTTTCTGTCCCTGTCTATCTATTTCCCCTCTCGTGGGCGTTCGCGCGGGGGAGTGGAGGAGAGGGAATTGGGGGGACAAGAAGAGAGAGAGAGAGAGAGAGAGAGAGAGAGAGAAAGCTAGGTATGGGCATTTTCCTAGTGGTCATGCGTATCCTCAGATTTTCGCACAAACCCCCCACTCAATGGAGTCCGGGGGAGGGTTACTCTTTTTCTTTTTTTCTGCTACCGTATTGAATTATGTATGTACGTGCCTCGCTGGCTGGCAACCGATAATGATGATGTATGTATATATGCTGCTTCTCCCTTGCCTTACATTGTACTATTGCCTTGCGACTGCGGGCGGGGAATGGGATCCGAAAAGCCACGGCGAGCGGAGGATAAGAGGGGAAGGGGGGATCGTTGTTGACGGTGGCTGCGGCTACTTACGCCAACTACCACCGTGACAGCGAATCCCATTGCTGTATTTCCCATCCCCAAACGAGCTGTACCATCACCTCTTTTTCTCCCTCCCTCCGAATTTTAGTGGAAGCTGTTCTCTTTCTTCTCCCTTTCCCAACGGGCATCACTGCTTGTTTTCTTCCCGCCACCACGGAACGTCAGCGGCCAGACCCGCGCGATGCGAATCGCCAGTTGGCAGTTGGCAGTTTTGTGAGATGTGACTATCGGTCTTTTTTTTTTCTGGCTTTCCCCATTCAAGAGGCGTGCGCACATATGCGCACGCAGAAAGAAGGGAACGAAGGACCCCCCACACTCCCATGACCAGAGCCAGTAAGGGGAGCCAGTGGCAAGCAGCCAGCATCGTGACAAACCATCGTGAGGAAGCCTATCAGTGAGTGCATGTGTACGAGTATTGTGCTTGTGTATGCCTGCGTACGGGATACGACAGGGAGTTCATCTCGATGATAGATCGTTTGCGGCATCATTGCCTCTGCTTAATATCTGCGATGCCACTGCATTTGGTAACGAATGCGTATGCGGTCTAACAATCACGTACAATTGCACCTGTACGTGATACTCAACATTTGACCTTTGCCTGCTGTTAGTCTTACAGCTGGTAAGGTCACCGGGAATGTATGATGGTGTCTGGATCGAATGAGGCTTCTGCGGGACATTCCCGCGCTCATGTGATAGACGGCAAGGCAGACATCTAGATATAATCAAGATATGTAACTAGGTAGGTAGATGATGATATGACAGGACGCCAACGGCTAGCGATAACAACGGCCGCCCCCAAGCACGATCAAATAAGTTTAGTTGCGACATCAGAGCCACACTTATGATTGTTAAAACCGTTTGCATGTTTGGTTAGTTACTGGTTAACGACCTGGCAATATTTACACAATAGGATATATTGATAAAATAAATAGATAAAAACGTACGATCATTTACCTGTCAACTAACCACTAATAAGAACAGAATCTTCTCTTGGCTACGCTAAACTAGCATCTCATAAACGCGTTAGACGGTGACCGCAAATAAGAAGTAAAATTTTTTCGCCAATAAGTTGCGTGGTCTTAAAACAAATAACCCAAGTGTATATAGGTAGCCAAAGAATATCCCAAACTGGTAACCCGGGATGCAGCGGGAGCGGTTTATTAGTCTGGCTTGTTCTTTTCTTTTGTACGACGCGGCCAAGCTCCAATCTCGATGCCGCTAGCTTCCTCTGAGCAAGACAAAAACAACGCATCGCCGCCAAGCCGTTCCCGCCGTCTGGAAGCAGTCATTAGAGCTATCTTACGATGGGTGAACATGATGATGATTTATGACGATGAATGATGGTGGTAAGTAGTGATATAAGAAGGGGGAACCTTGACATTCGGAACCTGTACCGTGTCCCGTCCCCGAGGTCAAAGAGAAAAAAACCTCGTGTGAGCGGGTACATGAAAGTCCCCGTCGTCGTATGATGAGCTGTAAGCCGGTCTATAGTCACAACGCGCTCCCTAGGCCTATCTCGACTCAAAGTCACAATAACGATGTCGCATAGTGTTGTGATGAGTTAAGTTAAGTTGGGTTAGCCAAATTAGCAATCGGCAGCAGCGTACCGAAACACTTGGGCGCGGCGACGCTTCTCACTTATTACTTGCCTTCACCGATGACCGTTTTCGTTTTATCTACCCGCCTGGGCGGTTCTGGGGTTGCAAGAGAGACGATCCTACAGTCCGTCAAACTAAGGCACACGACTAACATTAAGACCCAGCCGTTCCCCCTTTGGGCGTGTATACGCCTCCCAGGCGAACAACTGCGGTCCGAATTCGAAAACAACGCGTACATCGAGATCGTCAGTTGGGATTGGGTAAGACGCTGAAGGGTGAGATTGTTATAATTATCGCATCGTGAATATTTTTATTATTTATTATTTTATTCTTATGCGCTACGGTAACCGCTTACTGTTAGCCGCGGCAGCGCGGGTAAGCGACTTGGGTTAGCTGATTTCCAGCAACTTGCGTAATTTCTGGGGGAGATTCCTGCTGGGGTTGGGGTGCTTCCGGGATTGGTATCGCGTCAAACCCGACGGCAGTCACCTGGTGCTGTCGATCCGCGGTCCTTTGGTTTTCTCGCGATCGCAAACACACTGACGTCGGTTGGCTAAGGCTGCTGGGATGCGCGTAAATGTTGCTGATTATGTCATTCTAATCCCGTGGTTGTTGTCGAGGGATCAGTGAAATCCCCGAGAGACAGAAGAGGATGGAGGAATATGAAGATCCTGTTAGCTAGGTAGGTAGTTAGCTAGATAAGGCGGTAGTCGACTCAGACAGCCCATCACTGCCCAGTATAGTCCCATTTTATGACCCCAAGTTAACGGTAATGCCAAGACTGTTGGTTTTCAATGCCGACTTATTAACTTAACAGTAAATTGTGACCGACTAGGCTATGGTTGGTGATAGCAATGCCATAATGAATTCGTTCCAACATCAATTTCTCGCATTCATATTACCTATTAACAGCTATAAGTCAGACCTACACCGAGAGTGTTGGAATACCGTTGCGTCACGGTATGAGATATGAGCCACCGGTTGGGGTCTGGATGTCGTATACCTATCTATAGGAGTTCATTCCTACATGTCATGTTGGTCACGTTCTCAATCTTGAAGGATACTTCAGAAACTGACTTGTGGGGATTTTCCCAAGGTATGTAACAATTCCCCAGGTTGTGACGCCTGCTCGCTTTTCAACTTTCAATCCTGATCCTCTCCGGTTACAGGATAATCCTGCAATGCCATTGGATTGCCACGGGGGCTCTCTGCAACAGGCATGGGATGAGGCGAGATGAAGTTGAAGGTCAGACTTAAATTTAATTCTTATTTTATTTTATTCCATAAAAATACCTATTTATTATTATTATTAGTATTATTAGTATTTTCTATTTATTTAGTAATTTTTCTATGCATCCACACTCCTGATATATGTCTAGACACTTGAACTGGTGTCAACCGATTCGACAATGCCCGAGACCTACATGAGCCTATTCCTGCGGCCGCGGTAGCCTTTAACCGTCAAGATCCGGCATACACCAAGCTGAGGTATAATTGTCTAGCAAATCTCAAAGTAATATTCATTCCAAGTACTTATTACGATGATAAACATAGACCACAGCCGAACAGTGATTAAGTACGACTTGGGACCATGCTGCTGGGGTCGGGGCTGACACCGTCACTCTGGTTTCCTGCATGTCATGGCAGCATTATCTGTATGAAATCTGCAGACCGACCTTACTCAGCTGCAACCCCCATGCTATTTCCTCCTCCTTTCCAACCACAGGCCCCTTCTAATCGTAAACCACTACCTACCTGCAAATACGATCGTGGAGTATCACAAGTGGCAGATGTGCTGAGGGGAAGCTGGTTGTGCAAGATCGCCCCCGAGCAGGTCGCCTGAATGAGGTTCTAGAGGGTTTGACCGCGTGTGATGGCGCCGATTATTGGCCCTCGATAGTACCTGGAAAGCGGCTGACGGGCATTGTTCAGCATTACGCGATCCGTACTTGTCCTGCACATACCCGAAGGTCCCCAGATTTGGCCGCGGCCCCTTTTCTTGCTGCCTGTCTAGATGAATTCTTGCAACCAAATTACAGACAGTCGCATGCATTTCCAGTATTTTCTAGCTTGGTACTCTAATTCAAGAAGATCACTACGTCCAGGGCTTGTCGATGTGCGTCGTCAGCCCCCTTTTGCCCGCAATCAATATCGGGATCTATCTTACTTCGACCGTCTTAAGCAGGACATCTTCAATAATGCCAGTGAGATCTATCGGATATTACGAGATAAGGGTTTGGTAGAGGCTCACGCTAGGCCTCCTCTGATGCAGGTTGTATATTGCCCCCGGACTCTGTTACCTTCGAAGAGACATTCAACGGGCACAGCATGTCTCGGATCTCCCATGCTAGATTCAACAACCTTAAGACAAAAGCTTCAAATAAAATTGTGTAACACCGTATGAGACCTCCGGCTCGACTTGCTATTCCTACAGGATGAGCCACGGTACGACATTTTAGGAGACAATAGGTCATCAGCTGCCTAAACCTTTTCATGTCCTCGAGAGTCTAACCTATGACTCTCCATATCGTCTGACCAACGCCAGCGTGCCACAAGTCCCTAGCATATAGGGTTTACTGCCATATTTCTGGATGCTCACCTGCCACAAGGGAAGAGAGTAGACTCGGGGTTTACACAGGCCGCAGTCTATTCCAAAGATGGTGACAACTTGCGACGAGTTGATAGCGGCGATTGTCTCAACTTCCGGAGCACAAGAGGGTCAGTAGAAGTCCTACGATAAAGACTTTCGGATATGTTAGAGCTGCTAGTCTTCGCCAAGAGCAACGAAAATACCAGCTTAGCCCGTCAGCTTCGAGACTCCGCGACGGGTCTTTGCAACGATTAACTCGGACGTGGCGCGGTAGGTCTGCCAATCATAAGTCTCTTGCCGACAGACTGTACGTATACGTAGATCCTTAATAGCGTGGCTGCTCAGGGATCCGCTCTGATTTACTGCTCACCACGCGCGTCTCACGAAGTGAAATGTTTGGGGGCCAACCCCGTGGAGAAGAGACAAAATGATCACCTCAGCTTCTCTCATTCCCCCCAAAATCTGACGAATGATCTAATTCGCCGCGCGGGGTATCTATTCTCTCAGCTCTGTCCGTGACGATACTGATAAGTCCGATCAGTATTTTGCTGACAGTCTTTCTACGCTCCAATTGATAGATTAGATTGGTAGCGCCGAGGAGTGTACCGTGAAGGAGGTAGAGCGGTCGTTGGCCAACGTGATGGGCCTCGTGACCTTTGAGCGTAATATAGAGACCACCCAACCGGAGGGCGGAGGAGCACTGGAGACTGCGGCAAGGTGGCGCCGTTCGTACCGGTCGAATAGAAATTAGAATAAATAAATGAATAAACCCATTATCATTATCATTATCCCTGCTGACGGCGTATATATGGCACCGTTTATCTAGCCTAGCAATAGTCGACTACACGGCCCGTCCCTTAACTTAGTCTGGCAACCGTTGCTGACCTTACGAATTACAAGGCTGTCATATCGGGGATCTGTGATTGCTAGATAAAAAGAGGGTATCAATATTACCACTCATGAAGTTCAGGTAGGGGGTGTCAGCCGTGCATCATTTATTGGCCCCTGGTCTCGTTCCCGTTGGCACGTTTTCCCCCGGGATACGCAACCCCCACGGCGCATGTGAGATTATTTCACACATACTCTCTGTCACGCTCGGATGGCCGGTCATCAATAAGCGGCGATGAGCTGCAGAATATGCTCATACTTCTTGTTACATTCGTGGAGGCTGGGGGTAGTATTTGGAGGAGAAAGGAATCATCACCAAATCCCGCCATTTCAGAGAGGGTTGCAACACCGTCATGAAACTACTCCTGTTCCTCCTAAACTTGCTCATTCTGCCCCTTTCAAAAAATGATTACGGTCGAAACATGACCAATGGCTTTGGTTCCTCCTTCGCCAAGATTTGCAACCCGAAGCTTACCAATTGACACGGAAAGATGATGCACGACGTTTGGTTGCCTATTCACTTCCAATATCATCCCAGTATCCCGCTTATCTGGTGATAACGTACGCACTATATGTGCCCCAGACCGGTTGAGTAACAGAGAAAAGTCGGGGTTAATGCGAATCACTTTGGAGAACTCAATCACCGAAGTCACCCCCGCCTGTAACTATTGCATGTCAGCGCCTCTTGGGTAGAGGGGGAAAGCAGTGCCAAGACCTTACGGATTACAACAGCTTATCCAGGGTGCGTAATCACGCTGTCACGCCGTCACTTCGGACATGAACTATTTGGCGCGCAGCGGCGGTGCTCGCAAGGCCGAGTAGACGACGACGAATATCAGAGTCTTTCATGGTATCCACCTTCTGAACCTCCGGGTCGTAAGATTCACCCTGGCCTGTCTCTCTCTTTCTCCTTTGAGAACGGGTGGATCTTGCAATCGCGGAACATCTACATCTGTGTTCTGCTGCAGCAAGGAGCGCGAAAGACCCTGGGCCAGTGAGATTGTCGACTTTGAAAGGAATTCTCGATTGACACATGCCACATGCTAGGTAGGTTGGAACTCATGCGAACCACGGGTCGGTTCGCCGGCCGTCGCAGCACATTGCAGTAGCCTCGGTCCCGAATCCTTCAGGGTCTTATCGGGCCTGTTAGTCCAGACCGGTTCCCCGCTAGGAAGTGTCCCGGCGTGGATATCACGGGATTGGTGGTCAAGTCATTGTGATTACTTTCATGCGCATGGGTGATTCGTATTACTTAGCATATCATCAACGTCCTATAGCTGAAGAGTATTCTCGCCTGCTTTCTTTCAGCTAAGCCGTGCATATAAGCCTCGATAATTATAATAGAGAACAGCCACTGCCCTGTCCTTTTGCTATAGCCAGGCTAGGTACCTTTGTGATTGTGATACGGGCATGGGTTCTTTTTTTTTTCCGCGGCCGTTCTCGCGGAGATTACTGTCACTCAAGTCGTAAAGGGATATCTCCGAAGTGAAAGAGTTTGCGAAGACATCGAAAGATCTCTGTCTCTCGCTTCAGCTGCTTAAACGAAAACTAAACCGGTTGGAAGATAAGAAGATTAAAAAGTATACCTAATATCATCCCTTTTAGTGGATCCAGTAAGTTACGAAACACGAGCTCCTGCTATTGACGACAGCCCGTGGTGGCTAGATCTGGAAGCCGGGTTTCCAGCGACAAGGAACCAAAAGTACATGAGAAGCGTTTTGGATGAATGGCATCCCCGAAGACAAGAGTTACACGGCAGTTACACGGCACTTCTGTCATCCCCCACGCCGCTCTACGACATGATCGCGTGGCCAGGGAGCAAACCCTCCTCAATTTCCAAATCCTCGTAACTCAAGGATCATGGTCATCAGGGCGTAAGTCGATAAAGAAGATAGGCTAGGTCGGAATTTTAGAGTTTCCCAGATCCGATTTCAGGGGGTGCGGAGGGGAGGATTGACTCATGAGATATAGCCTATTGTAATTCGTAGAGCTTGAATAAACCGCTACTTCTTATATGTTGTACCACAAATGGATGGCGATGGTCTATCCAGAGCCTATGTCGTGTATTTTATATTTGCGTACTCCAACACAACAGGTAGATAGGCAGGCTCTTATGTACCCCAGAGAGGGACTTCTGACCCGGACCCCCTTACACCATACGAATTCTACAGTGGTTTATCCTAACTACGTATACATATGCGCCTGTTAGCCACTAGCTATCATGAACGAGACCACCGTGTCGCTCGTGATTTTCCAGTTATTAAATAAAAGTTTATGCGATATGCTTCTGGAAATAATTAAATTAAATTATATTTTTATATCTGTTGTCGCAAGGTACGCGGCAGAAAGACGGCGTTTTTTTTGATTGCGCAGGTATGTAAGATGTACGTAGTAGCGAATCCTGCCTCTCACTTCCTGCCTTGCTTTGACTACCTACTCGGCTGAAGACGTCAGAGCTCACCAGTTAGGCAGGGCAAAGCGAGACTTTTCAACCGACATCAGACGGGAGGGAGAGGGCGATTCCTGCTTGTGAACCCACACTGAAAAGTCCCGAGGGATTGGATCTCCCAGGGATCAACGAGACGAAAAACGTGACAAGGCGTGCTGGATCCTCCAAGGCCCTCCCTTGTTTTATACATATGTACCTACGTATACACATATACGGCAGAAGCAGCTGCGTTGGGAACTGCCCTGCTGCCTTTTCTTCCCGACTAGGCGGACTACCTAGCTGTTATGGGCTACAGGGGTGATTATAAGAGGAGGGGTCTCAACCAGAGGGCTTTACGACCGGGGAAAGGGTATAGAATCTCGTGAGGATATAATAATAGAGAATTACGGTCCAGTAGGTAAAGGCATATATGTATGTAGGGTCCTGGATAAATCGACCGGTTAAAGTCCACGGGTCACTATCCCTACTAACATTATCCGGCCTTGCAGATTCAAATACCTCCCCTTCGCCTCCTCGCGGAAGGGTAACGGGGAGGGATATAAAATTTCTTCCTGAAACGGTTGGCCCGTGGATCTGTACCGGGATTGAAGAAGGTTAGTTGTAAGTGATGGCTATCACCGCCGCAAATATGGGTAGGCGGTCCCGCTGAGTTGTCAGCCTGCGGGAGCCCGGTACGGTAGCCATCCGGGAAAGGGGATAATATAGTACCCCGTGTAGTTTGAGCTCTTATTCCCGAGTGCTTTCCTCTGGAACATCCTACCAGCTAGCCGACAGCAGTAGTGAAAGCGGCGGTAGCAGTTGCTTTCGCTTGAGTCGTGGCGACGGAGCCGTGGGATGCGACACTCCAAGGATAGGTAGGAGAGGGCTCCATAGTCCACAATCTAGATTGAATCTCTCCTGATCAAGGCGATCGGGACCGGCCAAGACTCTCTGCTGATGTACGAGAGATGGAGAAGGAAGATTAGGCAACATTGGGTTTGTTGGCTCAGAGCTTATGTATGTCTCAGGTTGTCCAACTCAGCAATCTGGCACACAACGGGTTGCAGAAACAGTAAGTCACGGAGCACTAAGTGAGCGGTGAAGATTCTTTCAAGGCTGTAGGACAATATTACCATCTGAAGATTGTCGCCTGAAGTACCGATAGAACAATTATACCCCAGTACCCCAGCTTTTTACTCCAACCCCTCGCTTCGTTTCGTCCGATTTAAGATCTTCCCCGGGCCGGGGTTCAGAAACCCTTGCGTGCGTAGCCTCGTGCGTGAAAGTATTCTGGGCACGCGTTCGTTTACACCGGCTCAGTAGTCCATGTTAACCGGACCCCCGAACACGCATATAGGGTACCGCTGAATTAAGGGACCGACCGATGAAGACGATGTTGGGGGTGGCCATGAGGGTGTACGTACCGTGCTTTTGAGACATTCATCACACCATCTTTTATTCTTCTGGGTAGGCAGATAGCAGTCCTGAACTAGCAAAAAATAATTCTAGACAACCCTTATTTTTTCTCCAAGCTGCCATTTTGATTATTTATTTCCCCTTTTGTATTTCCCTCCTACCCTATCCAATCTCCCCACACACACAACACTCATGTAGTATACTGTCACGCGCGCAGCCCCGAAACACGGTTGGACAACTCAGCCTTTGACAACTGTCTCTCTGCAACCCTCTCACCGATCTTTCGGGACGATGGGAATTTCTAGACTTTGAGGGAAACTCGGTCGCCATGTCTCAAGTAATGGATGGTCTAGCCGTGGGATTGAGAACTGCCGCGATGCTTGGCCACAATTACTAACGAGCACCTGAGCAAAGAAAAAATTGTTTAATATTTTTTTCAGTCCACGCGGGCCATAGAGCCCCAAATATTTAATTATTACGGCCGGACTACGGCTTTCAGTCTCGTCGAAAAGGACCTGTAGATCCCGCTGACAGTTATTAGCCTGCTGAGTTGCCTCTTCCATTTAGTTACGGCAAAGGACAGGGCTGTGCCGACCAGGTCAATTGGGTCACATTCTGGAATGGGCCGATCTTTAACTACCTAGGCAAGAGCATCTCGATGAGTTTCGCTACTGGAACATATTTACTCTATCAAACAGTAGACTACGTAATGTATCCCAATACGAGATGCATTTCGCGAGCGTATATATGATTTTCAGCTTATAAACTTGATTTCGTGCTGTAGTAATGGCGAATTCTCTAATGGCGCATTGTCCTCACTATGTGTACATCACTCTGCACATGATGATGACACCCGTTAAGCACGATATATCGGGTCTCGGGTATCGCGATCGTGGTGGCGTCGTCCTAGCCTTGCGGCTCTACGGACTAGCTCCTTGTAAAAGCGGCCTTCCCCTTGTGACCGTTGCCAACTTTTAATGACTTAATATGACTGGTTTCTATACGCAGTATACCGAGGATCTCATGTATGTACGGCAAAATTACATCAGCTGAAAGGCGTTGCTCAATTACTACAGGTAAACGGTACTACATGTAATGATACTAAGGTCGCGATGTACAGTAACCAATGCTGAGTGCACACCGCACACCAAGACCAGCGAGCAACTAGACTGACGTTTCTAAGCAATCAAATACACTGACATGTAGTGTTATCATCCGATGGAGTTAAATGGCTCTTCTCATATGACTACCACAAATCTCAACGCATGAAGAACTCTTTGAAGAAACGTAGTATAGGCCTCGCGGCTAGAATTTCAAAAGAGTAAATAGGTACATAACAGACTGAGAGTGATGGAAGTATAGAGCCACGATTAGATCAAGAGTAATCACTAGAGAGCTCCCTGAGGTCTCTGAGGTGTCCACAACCCCTTTTTATCTACTTTGTTGTAGACCCAGTCCACCTTAGCCCCTTAGCCCCTTAGCCCGGAGGCCAACCCCTTTGAGCCCCTAACGTAGAACCAGGGAGTCACTCAAGTTACTACGGACAGTAGCTCTGAGTTGCGGTAAAGATGCTTCTTCAGGGAATGTGACGGGGCGGTTCATTTGGAGCACATGCCTCAAATGGTGAGTGGGTTCATGAGCAACCTGATCTTGTATGAAAACATATGCGAACGGTTAGTATAGCGACGACTAGTTATAATATAAGGTAAGTGTCGCGCCAAAAGCGACGCCGCTAATTGCGCGAAGGGCAATTAGGGCCTATATACACCATGCGATAGTAAGTCTATTGCGACTCTTACGATCCCTATCTTCTCTCAGCCTGTTCTACACCTATTTACACCCTTGATATATAACCACAAGGGGGAAAATCCTTAAGGTAAGTAATAAACGACACTAGTCAATGACGCTATATAGCCGCTCATATCCTAATCCCACTCGTTGAACGTATAGTAAGAACGCTTAATAATGCTAAATAACCAGCATAAATCGAAAATCCCAAGAACAGACGATGAGGCTAGGCACAGCAAACCTACTCCCTCATGGCGTGAGAACCTCACATCTCTCTATGCAGATTTCCTGGGTTCTCATCCACATACTGCGTTCAAGATACTACAGGAAACAGATAACAATCAGAAAGGAATGTCAGCCATAGAAGACGACACTTAAGCAGAGCTATGGTGTGGGTGCCTTCTGCACCGCTAACATGCTTTCATAAATATATCATTTGGACTCGCTTCACTCCGCGAGTGGGTTGGATTCCGCGGGCAAACATATGTATTACGCGAACCGAAAAGACTTAGGGTAGATTAAGATAGATGCTCATAGCCTCTTCAATGGAGATTAGGTATAAATAAAGAAAAACAGCCATATGATATGGTTTTAGCCTATCTTCCACTCTAGCAAGCAAAGAGAAGGTATATTCACGATCCACTGATGTCGAATAATGTTCATACAAGAAAACAGGCAGCCGCCATAACACCCTCCTCTCTCTCAGCCTTTAGGAATCAGTAGCCCATTATACCGGTTACCCAGCCATGGAGCCTACCTAGGTTACCACTTAGGCTCACCTAGTTCTCCTTTAGGAGTCCCAACAGCATTTCGATCCGCGAACGGGTCATTTTCGTCCTCCTCTACGAGGTCGTCGTCATCGTCATCGTCATCCTCCTGGACTGGTGGATGAGCTGGACGAGAAATTGACGGCTTGGATGCGGCTGACGGCCGAGGAGGCGGCACGGGGCGATGAGGAATGGTTGGGTTGATGTTGAGATTGGCCATCTCAGGAACAGGACTGGCTGGGCTCGATGGACTTGTTGGTGATGTAGCTTGTTTATGCTTCTCGGCAGCCACTAAAAGTAGTCAGCATCAGATTAGTAGAAACACAATACAAATACCTGAAAGCGACGTACTCCTATAGAGATGGGCCTGTTCTGCTAACTCATCTTCGGAATCACTATCCGCATCGATGGATCGATCAAGCTGCTCGAACATCATTAGGGCCACGACGAGTTCGTCGTTAGCATGGAGGAGTCCACCGAGCCATTGCTCGTCCTCGACGTGTTGAATCTAGAAGAGTTAGCCTAGCTAGAATGAGGATGAATAAATTATCATACGTAGCGTAGGACTTTCCGCCTCAGTTTCTTGCAGGCTTCGAATCGTTGCACAGCAGTGGGATTCTCTGAAATCCTCTCCTTTTCTCGGTTGATGCTCTGGAGTACGTTGGATAGATTTGTGGATGCGATTGAGGACTCAGCTATTACAACTTTCATAGTATCCTTTTCGGCTTCCAAGTTGAATGGCTTAGATTTCTTCTTCTGCTTATCCTTGTCCTTCTTTTTCTTATCTTTTGAAGAGCTAGAAAAGAACGAGCCTGATCCCGATGAGGATTTTACGTGGCTGAATGATTGGACGGTTTGAGCGGGTTGCGGATACGTGACAGGCTGTCGGGATGATGATGCTTGCTGGGGTGGGGGAGAAGATGGGGGATGTTCTGCTTCATCCTCGGAATCACGAAAGGGGTCTTGCTCAGTCTCACGAAGGACCTTTGACTTCTCCTGAGTGACCACTTGTTTGCGCCGTGGGAGTTCCTTGTATAATCCAGAAACGCGTTCGAGGCCCGGGGTGTTCTTGTACTCGGCCGCCCAGCTTCGGAATAGCTCCGAGCATTTCTTCTTGACATCGGGGTCTGATAGGTTAGAGGTGCCGCAGACCCGGAGACGCTCAAGTAGAGGCTCGTCAATGAAGGTGCGCTGGAAACGTGGACCGGCATTTTGAATCAAGCCGTCGAGAAGCACTAAGGCCCTTAATTGGCGATGAACACTACCATACTTGAGCTTCTTTCTGAGTGCCCTCGCAGCCTCGGCCGGGCCGGAGTCTTGCAGTTTGATGACCTCAACAAGGTCGGGGATTCCACTCAGATCATCCTCCTCGTATTGCTCACTAGTGAGCCGTTCAACTGTAACTGTGACAGCAGAATATGGCTTCTTCTGTTGAAAAGGTCAGATTGTGTTCTATTCTGTGATGTCAAAGCCATTGCCATGTTATATACTGGTAACAATACAGTGTTGATATATATTGACAGTGCGGCAAAAGTCATGTCTTGCAAGGGATGTCTCAGCCTACCTGGGAAAACATAGTGGACAGGAGCTCGCCGGCCGGAACAGTGACGTCAGGCTGGCAAGTCGGCTGTCTACGTTAGGTGTCAGACGGGTGTCTCAAAATTCAAAACTGGCTTCAGAGAATGAAGTTAGGGTTTAAACTCGGCATATCATTTGGTATAATGCCAAAAGATTGCAGCTGGGAGAGGCAGATAATATGGCGTGCCGGGTTGATAAGAAAGACGAAGATGGATGGCGGGGTCGTTTGTGGCGCGAGAGAGCTGATGTGTAGTCCTCAGTTAGGTGACAAGTGTCATGAAGTAAGTGACCTCAGGTGGACGATACTGAGGAATCAGCAGTGAAGCGCTGTCAGGTCGCCGGCAAGGCTAGGCGAGGTTTCGCATAGATCAATGAGTTTCCGAGAACTGGTTTCGCAAATAATGCGGGCACCCGAAGTTGAAAGTGGCCGAAGTCCACATGCGATCGATCCATGGTGGGGGGAGAATATACCTCTCTAAACGGGTTAACCCCACTTCCTTATTCGATATTCATTTAGTGGGTGTAGACTGTAAGATGTCTGACCTTAGGTACGTCAACTTGCTCTTTCCTCACTTCGTTCCGTACTAACCTAGAAAGAAAAAGGAAAGAAAAAGGAAAGAAAAAGATAAGAGAACGAAAGTTTTTACAGAGACTAGTAGGTACCTGTGATACATCTTCTCTCCTACATGTACATTTTTGACTTATAGTATGAAAATATCATTAGTACCTAGTTCACATACTCATCCCCATCACCATCCCACTCCTTTACCGTACAAGAGACGTCCAATCGTCACCCAGTCCTTCCCTCTTCAACTAGAAAGCGTAACTTCATTCTTCAATACGAGCCCGAGGCTCCTGATCAACTCACCCTCAAAATAGAGAGCTACCGTCCGTGAAGTGATCTGACATAAAATCCATAGCGAAAGGCATGTGCTAACCACCAAAATACAGCGCCGCTTTCACCCAAACAAATTCCAACAGACCTGAGGCCTCTGAACCCACTGCGACATCGCCAATACTAGAAAGCAGCTTACTTCCATGTCTCGTCTAGTACAGCAAAGCCCAGCCAGGAGAACAGGCATGAAACGATTTCGGGAGACATCTCCAGATGATGGTACCCCTAAACTCAGGCATCAGTTACGGCTGCCAGCCACACCAGCTTCTAGTAGTCCATTTCCAACTCTTAGAATAACTAAGCCTAGGAGCGGCACCGAAAGACAAGCATCCGTCAAGTCTCATAGCATGGATCAAATTTCCTCACAATTTGTTGGCCAAGGCCAAAAAGGTAGTTCCCGACACATGTTTCCACCGACTACGATGGACCAGTTGACTCCTTACCCTCCTACACGACAACAAAGCCATCCTAACCAATCAGAGCTTGGTCCTACCAAAGAAAGAGCGAGTACAGATGGCCAAAAAAGCACTCAGCATGGAGAAGTTCCTACGGTGGGCGTGAACAAACCAGAAACCGTCACTATCATTCAAGACTCCGAGCATACGCTTCCTCTAGATGACGACTACCCCCTTGATGATCTGGAGGACGAAGCCATGTCCCTCCTCGCGATTGCACAGAACTGTGTCAACGAGGCACACATGCCCCCATCAAGTGTAACCAGGGCGTGGGATCACGACTCCCGGTCGGCACATGAATATGACTCGAGTCTACAATACTCATCACCGTTGCCCTCCGAGAGCTATCAAGTTGAATTGAAAAAGCAGGTATCGGCTGCCAAAGATAGTGCACCTAGCGATCACGACCAAGACCTTCTCGATGAGGGTGTAGATTGGGAAGCCGTCTTCGCTGCCACGAATATACTCCAGAGAGACCCATCAATTGCGCCCCCACAAGAATTGAGAGCCTGCCAAGGAGCTACACAAGAGACCCAGATATATGATACTATAGAGACGCTCTCACCTTCCGACAGTTTGACATCGTTGAGTCCTTTCCGCCGGCCACCATTCCCAGAGAAGGTTCATCCCCGGTGTTCGGTGCCGGGGATGTCTTCGCAAACAGTTTTACGAACTTGTTTCAGAATTGGCGTGATGATCAATCAGACGATGCGCTGTTTCAATCATCACCAGGACGTGGTTTTTGAGCTGTTCGCAAGAGTCGTCTACTCCAATCGCGAGAATCTTTCAAGAACACAGCATTTTCAGTTTGTTGATTTATTCAAGGATCAGCAACCTTTCCCATCAGGCGTCCTCACGGGCTGGAAGATTGGTAGCGAGTTGGATCGACACAGCTCAGCCTTCTTGAGTACCAATGCTGGACCAAAGCTGTGCTGGTGTCTTTGTAAACCCGTAAAGGATCGAAAGGCTGCAATCGGATGGACTTATATAATTCTGAGTATCAAGGAGACCAACTGGGATCAGATCAAATGGTGGAAGAGGGTTGTCTGCGGAGAAATTGAGGAGCAGAGTGAAGATGTCGCTGCGGCCAGGCTATAAAACAAAAGGCGCTAATAGTGAGGAGTTGCCGATGGCTCAAAAAAAGATCTAAGTACCCCGTAGAACGGCGTCCAGATGATAGGTATTCCGCATCTAACCCGGGTACATGTCATATGTAGCACTGAGAGACGGTTCCATTCATCTGTATCTGATCGGCTAGTTGCATTGACAAGCTGCTACAAGTACCAAACAGACTACCTGTAGCAACACAGGTGTCCAACGGCTTAGATGCATACTAATCTCGGTAACTGAGGCAGGAGTGGATAACTTGCAGCAAAACCGTAGCCAATTGATGCCTAATGGAAAGTCACGTGCCTCAGTTTCCAAGATGTCCCACACGTGGGTGAAAAGCCGTGAGCAAGGAGGCCCGACTTCATCATCTCGCACTTTACGCGTTTGCCATGTCCCCCAGTCGCCGTACGTGAATCGCCAAATAAATAGGTGTCTGGCACGGCCACGTCGAGAAGTGACTCGCAGATGTTCCGCGTTCCGTGACATACCTCCCTGGCTTTTTTTTAACTCCAATACAGCCGCTATTCCCTAGCAGCCCCCCGGTCAGTTGACTTGACTGGCAATTGAAGAATAACGTCTCTTCCACCCTTGCTCTGCTCTGCGCTCCGTCTGCATCTGAACGGGTCTCCGAATAATCGGAGACTTTCCTCACCCTGGCCCCAAGTCCCCGTCGTACGCTCGCCCCCGGTGAGCGCGCCATGTCCACCATGTTAAACGGTCAGGACCATGGCACCCTCACGGCCGATGCAGCCACTCGACTTAGCCATTATTACCAGCTGGATAACGAGAGGCAGAACTTCATACAAGTAAATTGTGCTTCCCCAGTCCCGACCGCTCGCTGCTGATGCTGTCGTTGCAGACTATGCTCCAGAAAATCGAAGCCGATGCCCAGAAGATAGCTGAGCTTGAGCTGGATCTAGAAGATCAAAAGAAATCTCGAGCTCAATACCAATCCAGGTCTCTGACTCTCGAGAATGATATTCAGAGAATGGTTCAGAAAGTTGTATGCTTTGCCGCACCACGTTCACCAACGCACCCGTAGCTGATCTTCCCCCAAACAGAACAAGGACTCATTTGTCGTTGTGCTAATTGATGGTGATGGGGCTAAATTCGCTGACGTTTACCTTCGAGATCCTATCAACGGAGCTGAAAGGGCCTCGATAAGACTCAAGCAAGCTGTCCGAGACAACCTAAGAGATACAGGCCTCAGCCATGATGATATACCTATCCTCGTTCGAGCCTATGCTAATCTCAATGACTTGGCCAAGTCATTACGCTTGTCTCATATCATCGACTACGAGGATGATATGCGGTTGTTTGCTGAGCATTTCACCAATACCCGCGCGGATTTTGATTTCATCAACGTCGGCAAAGGAAAGGAGAATGCAGATTCTAAGATGAGACGTATGTCGTCCGGCTCGCTCTCTCCCCGCGGATCCTGCCTAGCGTCGCTGACCCCTTTCCAGGGATGCTTAGTCATTATTATAGAAACATTCAGTGCAAGAAGATCTTTCTAGCTGGCTGCTGTCACGATAATGGTTATCTTCACGATCTCCGTGACTTTACAGGGGTTGGGGACAATAGGCTGGTGCTTATCGAGACAACGCTTGCAGAGCCCGGCTTCAAGTCGCTCGGCTTCCCTATCCTACGTTTTGACGATGTTTTCCGGTCAGAGCCTCTAAATAACGAGACTAAGCGGGTCGCTCAGACAATGCCTATCAGAAGCCGCTCGCCTCCAGATCTATTGCAGCCAACCCCTGGACCGATTGCTCGGCCTACCCAGCCTATACAAAAGCCACCCCCCGGCCTACCGCCCCCTGTTATACAGGAGCAGAGGATACCGCTAGCTGAAAAGGATTTTAATTCAGCCTCGCCAGCTCAGAATATTTCTTCGACTGACAGCCAGTCTCCGGTCCAGGCCCCATCGCAACCTCTGTCTCAGCCTCAGCCTCCGGTTCGCACTCCAAGTGTTATTAGCTCTGGAAATGGCGGTACCTCAATCAGCTATGCCACAGCAGGTGGGGCCACTGATCATCAAAACGTCACTGTCAAGGCACCCAAACCCAAGAAGCAGCCCAAGGTTATATTTTACAATGAGGATAGCTACCGTATCGACTCTCCGACTCAACACCCACCACGGACCCCCGCCCAGACGTCCTATCAGGCCAAGTTCCACGCCATCAAGCCGTCCGTCTTCTGCAATGATTACTATCTAAAGGGGCGTTGTAAGTGGGGTATTAGCTGCGATAAGACGCATGATGCTGAATTGACCGGACCGGAGCTTGCTATCCACCGGTATAAGGCTAGGACCAGTTTGTGCCCGGCAGGTCCTTACTGTGTCGACTATGATTGTTATCTCTCCCATCATTGTCCCCGAATTCCTTGCACGCGTGGGGATAGCTGTCCATTCTACTTTACTGAGAAATGGGGAGATTTGCACTTGTCTAAAGACCAACTCCAGGCCGCGTACGTTTTGATTTCGAGCTCTCCTCGATGTCGTCGATAAGAATAAGAATACACCACTAACGAGCTATCGAGCAGGACCAAATGGACTGAAGGCGTCGATCTTCCCGAGCATCTATAAGTCTGATGCGATAAAGTTGATATGATCCTCATATTCGTGAAACAACGACCTTTCTGAATGGAAGGGCATCGTTTTTTTACTCGACTTTTTATATATATATATATAAGTTATAAACTCAACGAATAGGCAGCAGAAGCGACCTGTTCCGTTGTTGTGGTTATAGGGAGGAAAGTAGGTATCAGGTGTGTAATAAGGCGGTTGTCTTTTTTTAACGGATAGGGGATTTCCATCATCTCCTGGGGGGGGGGAAGGGGGGGAAAAGGGGGGAATGAAAGAATGAACACTAAAAAAAAAAAGAGGGGGCTGCGATGCTGAAACATCAGATTGCAGACAAAACACCAACACATGGACAGCCCCCCATCGAAAAATAAAAAGAAAAAGAAAAGGAAAGGGAAAAGAAAGAAAGGAAAAGAGAAGGAAATTACCTACAGATTGAAATCGGGCAAGGCCTTCGCGGTCTTCGCTCTGAGGCGGAAAAGAAGGATAACACTTACTATTAAGCACGTCAGTGGGGAGACGGGATCCACCCGTCTCTCAACTCACTCACTCGCGGAGCAGTCAGCTCCCTCCCCTCCTTTTTTTTTTCTGGGCTCTCCGATTACAGGCAGAGCATTACTCAAAACTCAAAACTTAAAACTCAGAACTCGAAACTCGAAGAACCAAAAAAGTTTTTCCCCTACTAAGGGGAGAGAGAGAAGGAGAGAAGGGAAGATGCGGTAGCTTTCTTGATAATCCATTCGTTTTGATCTCTAGATTAACATTTACCTAATCAAAGTCGCTCGTTTTCTCATAAGAGCCTAGTCTTCCTCGCCCACTACTCTCTTCCAGTGCCCCAGCCCAATCAATAATGTGAATGTTCCCACACGCGCTCGTGAGGGTTTTTTTTCTTTCTTCTAGCGTCTATTACAAATGAAGATCCGATTACGAAGGGCGAGGATTCCCAGGTAAGACCCTGATGATGACGCTATGTATAAAATCGCACCAAAATAAACCGTAGCTTTCCTCGGAACCGCCCAAGTCAGAGTTTATGTAGATATATATGCCCCCCCCCCCCCCCCAAAAGCCCAGCATCCGGATATCGGGTAGTAAAGATTCTACTGTAATCCTCCGTCAAAATAAATAAGTACCCAACCCCAACTCCCTACACTACCCCCGCGAGGCGAGGACCATAACTAACTCAAAATTAGAGAAAAGGGGGTAAGGACATGATAGCATGAGTTGGTACAAAGGACATCACTGCATAGGCGTCGGCCCCAAGCCCTCCTTCTGCTCGTTCTGCCTCTCCTCGGCCGAGACCTCGCGGAGCCCCGCGCCGCCCCGTGACTCCATGACGACGGCCCGCAGTTCGTCGCGCAGCGTCTGCTCGAGCTTGTCGAGGATCCACTCGGCCTCCTCGCGCGTGTCCATCAAGGGGCTGCGGTGCCCGACCCAGGACCACTTGATTTTCTCTTCTGTTGCGTCGTTGGCGTCGCCGTGGTCGTGTTTCAAGGCGTTGTCGCCGGTTAGGCCATGTTCGGGGATGGGCGGCAGCTCGTCTCCCTTGTCTTGACTGGTCTGGTTGGCTAGACCGTGCGCGCACGCGTCCCGTCCCTGCGGCCGCTTGGTGGGCTTGCGGTGAGTCTCGGGGTTACTCTCGTCCTCTCCTATGAGGCGGAGATACCATGCCCTATACGAAAGTACAGGACGTTAGACTCGAACTAGCCGTAATAATTGACATAATATACCTATGTAGTAGGTACACATAATATAAAAGACAAGGTTTAAATGCGATTATGATTCAGTAGACGCCTTGGCAGAAGTGAAAGGGGGGGAAAATAATTAGTATTCAATTACCAACCATTCCTTGAAGGTGTACTTCCGCGGCGGAGAGCTCTGCAGGTGCTTAGTTACGCGTCTGATTTCGTCAATCAAGATTAAATGGTATTCGGAACGGGTCTTTGGTAACTCGGTTGGGGCGCTGGCTCTAGTCGTAGAATCCTCGCGATTTGGTGGTGACGTAGGATTGGTATCTTTAACTGGTTTTTGATTCGATGAATCCTCCAATTTCGACGAACCCCTTCCCGGTTTGACAGACTCATTCGGATTTGATGAAGATAGTGTCTGGGAATTCTGCCTCTCATTGGCATCGCGGCTATCACTAATCACGGAGTTATTGGCTTCGCCTGATTCAGTGCCTTCTAACTCATCCTCTTCGTCCTTGTGCGGCTGGGTTGTACCGAGGAAGCCTGGTGGGGATTCCTCAATGTCATCCTCTGCAAACAATACCCCGAAACTCAGCTTGGACAAAATTTGCTTGGTTTCGTTCTTAAACCCATGTTCTCCGGGCAGAATTGTTAGGTTCCCGAGCCGCAGTGTACCGTCTTTGATCGTCTTGACTACCGTGTCTCCGGCATTCGAAATGAGAACTGTCGTCGTGGGTAGAGCGAGAAGGGACCAGAAAACGAAAAAAGCCTTAGCTGGGTTAGATACTGGAGTGATATCGCCGTATCCGACAGTCGTCAGAGCAGTAAAGCAGAAATAAATGCCATCAAAATATGACCATCCTTGATATGGTGCTTCGCATTCCTGGAATATCTTGGCACCAACGAGCCACAATACTGACCAGGTAGAGGAGGATATAGCCATCGCAGTCCACCTTCTTCTCCTGGAGGCATGATCCTGGATTTTCCGCATTAGAACAAACTCCTTCCGGCGGCGGTCGAATTCCGCGTGGGATGGTTGGGGTCCTGTGGACTCGGGGGGGTAATCGAAAGCCTCGTCCTGAATGGGCTCTAGCATGCCCCCCTTCCCTTTCTGCCTCATGCGTTGGATCAGTTGCCGTCGTTTTTTCTCAAGCATCCTCGCGTCTAGCTTTCGTTTCCCCCTGTCTAAAATAAGGCTTCGGATTGATCCAATGACTAAACCAAAACTAATAATGCCGACAAGTGCGTAAGGTATTAGAAGACCACGGCCTAGACTAGTCTCTGGAGATATTTCGCCGAAACCCACGGTGAAGAGGGTTACGTCAGCCCAGTAGACAGAGTCTAGGTAGTCCCAACCCTCAATGTTGGAAAAGACTAGAGCGCCAAGGAGAAGATACACGAGAAAGAAAATTGTCTGAAGCATCAAGGTCCGCTGGCTTATAGTCAGCTCGAAATCCTTCCTGTAGTGGCCCATTTCTGCACCCCAGACGGTGACGACCATCAACGACGCCACAATGAAGTAGAGTACAGCAGCGAACATGGCATAGTAGAAAGCTTGAGACCAAGTGTACTCAATCTTGGGTTGCTCGGCGAGGGGACCGTCCGCGGTAGAACATAAAGCTACAAGACAGACGGCCGAGACGTACCATCCGACTATAGTTATGGGTTGGGCTACGGAGAATCGCACTCTTCTAGTCATATTGAGCAGTAGAAACATGTTGGCAACGATAGCGATGATAAGCTGGACGGCGTTTACAGCGACTAACCAAGACGGATCTGGTACGAAGACAGCCTTAGTGACATCGGACCCCGGCTGGATGTGTTGTCTCCAGCTCTTGACGAGTGCACATATGCTGAAGGCCGAGGCGACTGGGCCTAGGGTACCAGCTATCATAGGAAATGCCGCCGAGGCAAACCACCAACGACTTTGAGTTTTCTCGTTTGTCAGTGATCAATCGTGAGAATGAGAATTGAGATATGCTTACCTGGGAGTAAGGTGAACTTGACCAGCCATGGCTGAGCTCTGGCCAGTCTTACCTCCATGAAGGCCATCAAGGGCCTGGGACTGCTTGCCCACGTCGTTGTTGAGGTCTGCGTCATTCATCTTGACCAAGGTGCAACTTGGATCGATGAAAGAGCCCAACCTAGACACAACCAAAATAGCATGAGGGAAAAACCTAGGTAGTCAGCAAAGGTCGATGATGCCGGGTTTTATTTCGGACCAAAAGTTCAAAAACAAGTAACAAATCGAAGGAGACTCCAATGAGATGGACAGTCTAGATTATATCCATGGTGATCCCTTTCTGTGGGAAGGGTTCAACCTGACGTAGTGGATCTGAAGAACAAGTACCCAAGAATGATATACCTATTATCATTGGAAGGTAAGTAAGAGGTAGGCAGGTAAATACGACGATGAGTATATCAGATGGGCAGCAACAGCTTGTATAACAGAGACAGACATGTCTGGGACAAAGTACTGGGTCAAGGGAAGTCAGGCGCTACATCTTAGATGCTGCAGCATACCTTAGGTGGGTGAGGAATGACGTCGCTTGGCGTTGAAATCCGGGGGCGGATAAAGCAGTTACAGTAGCTCTAGAACGCACCTGATTGCTTAGTAGGATCTTACCTAGTACCTACTAATGCACCATGCGATAGCGCGCATTAGCGCCCTCCACCCACCTCCACCTGCAATGCATGCAAGTATGACCTAAGCTTTTTTTTTCTTAATTCTTTTTTCCCGCAGTCAACTTTTACCTTCTCCATCCAGTCCCGTGATCGCGCGCCTCTAAGCGACCTGGATCCAGTGACCTAACAGATAACTTTTAAAGACTGAGGTCAAGAAGTGGAAGATGAGAAGATGGATGCCACTTAGTCTCTCAATATCCGCCCGCTCTCGTCAACCAAGAGCGAGGTTTCTAAGTACCGCCACCCGTGAGGTAGAACGAGTTAAAATCCGAAGCGGCTCGTCGGGCAGCATCAATATCGAGTAAGTCAACAATTAGCCAGGCTTCGAATGCGCCTCTCACTAATCCAGTTCAGTCTGTACAACATCGCCAATTTACCCTCATCAGACGCATTGCTGCTCTACCTGCCACCATATTCCGTCACCTCCCCACGTGACGCTTTCCACCCACCTTCCTTCTGTCTGAGATATCCAACCGCTGTCATAAACTATCGCTGGTCCGGCTTCTCTCCTTTCCGCGTTCCCAATACCTCTTCCTTCGGCTCCCCTGGCAAGGATGGAAAGCATAGGAAGAAGTACCTGGGTTGGCCAACTCCCATCCACGATGTCCTTAATGCATATACCTGGATCCTTGAGAACTTCCGACCCCCTGATCATGCACGCAAAGCTATTTACGTGTACGGTTCATATCTCGGTGCGTCGTTGGCGAGCTCGCTAGCCCTCACTGAGTCTTACCTTCACCGGCCTATGACCATCCGAGGGTGCATCGCCTACAATGGCATATATGAATGGACGAGGTGCTGTCCTGACCACCCGATCCATAAAATAAAAAGGAGAATCAAGACTGAGCATGGATATCGATCAGTGGTCAAATTTCGACCAATGACACCGTCATGGGATGCCGACTTCCACACCATAGAGCAAAATATTGAACAACTATTTGGGGACCCTCAACACCTTTTTGACCCATTCGCTAGTCCTTGTCTATTCTTTTACACTCCAGGTCTACTTGCCCCTCCATCCTTCAATGTATCAGCTACCTCGATACCCAGCCTTAGAAAAACATATCCCGACCTCAAAGACGAAACTCTCATATCCATAGGAGCCATGCTGAATAATTCTAAGTCGAGCAAATTGGTTTACCCGCCCCCCGATGAACTACGAGGGACACCGGAAATGCTACTGCTATATACAAAGACACCCAATACTCAAAAATTGCGCGTGAAGAGACACCGGAGGCCAAGTCCGGGAAGGAACTTTAAAGACCAAGCCGAAAGATTCTCAGCGGCGATACGTGATCAGATCAAATTCGAAGATTCGGGAGGGCCGGAAGACTGGGAAGATTGGGAAGAACCAGAAAAACAGAGAGAAGAGAAAGAAAGGGAAGAAGAAGCCATGCGATTGAGAGAGCAGTTATCACAGGTGCACCGTGTCGGCATTAACCCCGAGATGGGAGAGTTAAGCGGTGAAGGGGATGAATTAGCTGCTACATGGCTAGAAGAAAGCATTGACAAGCTAACCTGGAGCTAGACAATATAGAAGTAGAAGGATTATGAAAAAAAAAGGAATAACCTGTAATATATGAGTACTACGTAGTCTGCTAACCAACTTAGAAACTAGCCACGGGTGATCAATATTTCCACTCAAGACCCTCAACTAGCTAGCTCATTCAGTCTAGGCGATTGGGTTAATACGATGAACCGATGTACATTGAAGATAATATATATATATATATATATTCGCGAAACTCCTTTTAAAAAGGGGTGCTCTCATATCGCTACCTGATAGGGAGGGGGGGAATTATGGTCAATGTAAGTAATCGGTTTCGGTAAAAAGAAAATAATCACCAAAAAAAGGGGCTTCGCCGGGATTCGAACCCGGGGCCTCTCGCATTCTGGTGTAGCAACCCAAAGCGAGAATCATACCACTAGACCACGAAGCCTGAATTTTGTGGTTTATTGATCGGAGAAACTGAACAGAAATCTCCGACTGGGGTGAAAATATGGTGACTTATCACATCATATATCCTCAGCGGGAGTTGATGCCCCACTTTGCCGGATTCTGCAGCACCACTTGGATACCAGGTACCTACCTACTCTTTCTTCGCTGATGTTGGTCGTTAAGAGGTACATAGGTATTGAGAGGTCATCTATCGAACGTTTGGGTTTCGCAATGTTTTGTTGTCTGTTTGCTATGGTCTCTCTTTGCTAGCCACATGATGTACTTGTTTGGCCGTGGTGTTTCAGGGGAATGATGTTCCAAGTTTGGTCTTGTCCACTCTTGGATGTCATGCCGTGTGGCATGCTGTGTCATGTTCTTGATCTGGGGGAGGGGGGTTGTGGAGGGCGTTCAATATCGAAAAGTCGGGTTTCTCGATATAACATATAGCATACGTATTATAGTTCGGTTTGCCTCCCTACGATAGGATGCTGGTAATAGAACTAAATGGTTGGTTTCCGTCTGTCCTTTGGGTAGGCACTTACTGGCTGGATGATTGGCAATGCCTGTTCCGTTTTCATTAGTATGGAACACCGGAGAAAAGTTAGGTAACATTACACAGCTTGACACACAGCTTGACCCTGCATGCTTACACAGAATTCGATATCGTTAAAGGGGGTAAGGGGGTATGGGAGTATCGACTAGTTGGTCAATGTCAATATATAAAAGGGTCAACTGTCCAGAAATGGAATCTTCGTCAGCTACTTCGGTTTTCTGTGTAGATTTCTCTATTGGTTTCCTATTAGAAGTGTTGACAATTAGTATGTGCATACACAGGTAACCAATACCTGCTGGCTCGCGCGGGATGAGACTGTACTGATACCTATACTCTACTATGTGCCATACTGTTTCGCCGTCGGTTTCTGAATATTAAGAGGCATAATCAATAGAAGTACACAATTAAATGACGCCGACGACAAGAGTGTAGGAGTGGAAATAATGGTGGAGGCGGCGAGAAGTGGGTAGCAGCTTTCAGAGGAACGGTACCAAGTGAAAAATGGTGTGCGCGTATTGTGTGCGCGTTTGTCTTGTTTGGACGGTACTCCCTTTTCATGTTGGTGGCAGGTGACCGTTGGCCATGACAACGAGATAGCATTCAGTTCACATTTTTCTGTCTAGAGCTACCTAAGGTACCCAGGTACTTCGATTCACTGACATAGATGCTATTTATAAGAAAAGAAAAGAAAATACTTGCTATCTGTATTATATGTTCAATGACTTGGCTTATTTATTAATAATTCTCGAGCTTCTACATTGAGGTAGTCAAGCCAAAATTCTGGTGCCCTCTACATTACTTTCAAAAAAGACTGTAAATTCTTCAGAGCACTTCTTATGGCTGAAGATATTATATAACCTGGGGAGAAGACCGTGAACTTGGTGTGGGTATGATGGTCGTCGTAGGGTGACGACACACACTGATACCCTCAGCGACCAAGTCCTGTAGCGATGCGGACTCGTTTAAAGGCGTAGGTCAAGTGCATATATAAACTGGTGATAAGATAGCGAGCCATTCATCTATTAGGACGGCATATGTTGATACATAGCTTGCTTGTATAGACGAGATGAAAAATCAACCTCGATGGGTTCTCATCAGGATGCCCTGGTAGATCATTTGGTCTGCTAACGGGTGAAAGTCGCAGGATCAAATTAAAAAGAAAGCTCAGGTGTTTACCTCTAAACCGCGTACTGAGGTCAATATATCTCTTTAGCCTAACATGAAGCGGTATAGACTAGAGCCTTAACTACTAGGGAGACCGTTGATGTTATTCTATATCAGACAACCCTATTTCTATTCTCTGGGTAGGCCCGTTCTATTTTATTTTTCTTCGCCCTCCATCTATCTAGTCCTTTTTTTCTAGGTTGCTAGAGTCTAATAATTGTATGTGTACTTAACCCGACCAAAGATAGACTTAAACCCCACTCTCCCTCCTTTCGCCTACCTACCGTACAATAAGTGCATGCGAATGATTTACGTCGGGGTATCGTCTTGCTCCTATACCCCTAACGCACCATTGACACCATACTACGCAGTTTTCCCAGCGCGCCTTTCTGTTTCCTCCTTAGCTATGGCCGCCTTGAAAGCCTCTCGTATTTCTGCCGTCTCGCTTTGCGTAGGGGGAATTTCCCGCCCTTGTCTCTCGCGGCGACTCGATTCTGTCTCCTTCAGCGTTGCGTTGGGGTCTTGCCCCGACTTGTCCTCGAATTCATAGGACCGAAGCTCGACGTTGGCCCAGCCTGTTCCTGTTAAAAGAGAATGTCAATAGTTAGGTTAAAATAGAAGGCTTTCACGACTAGAATAAGCAACATGGTCTCGCTAAACCATTGCATGGTGATGGCTAGAGGTAAGAACGAGGGTCACCGACCGCGTTCTAGTTTGATGCCATCCCAATCCTCCGTTAGGAAGTGCAAGATGCCACCGTGGGTGACTAGAACCACCTGTGCATCTTCGTCGGCCTCCTGGACCAATTCTCTCAGCCACACTCTGGCTCTCCGCGCTCTGGCCTCGAGGTTGTCCAGGCTCGGGTAGTACTGGCTGCCAATGGTCTTGTCATTCCATCCGTCCTGGACGAGGTGGAGATCCACACGGTCCCCGAACTCTGCCTTCAGCTTCTCTAGATCCGTGCCGATATCGCAGGGCAATACAGAGATCTCTTGTGCGTCAGGAAGCGCAACGATCTTCTTGCCAGCCTGGACGGCCGGGGCGAACGAACGCAAGCAGGTGAACAATGTGCGCCGTAAAGGGGATGCCACCAGGTGGGTGATCTGGTCGTGAGAAGGAAACCGCTTGCAGAGTCCGTCACATTGCTTCTCGCCCTCCGGAGTTAAGTTTGGATCCGGAAGCTGCTGGTTTTCCTGGGAGAGATTGTGATACCCCTGAGCGTGGCGGACGAGGTGAATGGTTGGGGCCATATTGATGACCGATGATGAGAGTGGGTTGTACCGAATTAATGAACTAAGGTGCTTTCGGGAGTGAAGGCAATTGGGTTAGTGCAGAGGGCCAGCGAAGAAAAGGATTCTTCAGGGACAGACGGCAATTCCGATGTTTGTTATTAATAGGACGAGGTCCCCGAGTGATATCATCAAATACCAAACTTTGAATCTTTCATGGCCGTCAAGGGGTTTCGAAGATGTATGCAGTAACTAGCGGGACCGGCTTTGTGCTGTCGGTTTTATCGCCCTAAGTGAATAGAGAACAGACGACGGAAATTGCAGCTCAGATAATCAAATTTATAGAAACCGAAGCGCTCCTGTCAAGAGAAGTGGGAAAAACTTTATTCACATCTTCTTCTCTTCTGCATCGTGGCTTCCGGACGCCTGTCGCCCGGGACTAGGTAGTCTTGTCCTATGACTCTTCAAGTTCATAGCCCGATCTCGCTATGGGGAGGAGATGTGTATCGAGGTTATAAAAAAACCTTAGCTTGAATGTAGTCTACAGGGTTGTACATGAGAATATGTATATCTAGTGCTTATTGAACTGAACTAAACGAACTTGTCATGAAAACAAAATAGAAAACCACTTTCACTACCTAAGGTATGCCCTATAATGTTGGTTTACATAAATGCTGAGTGCAAACTGATTATGCTCCCGTCTCTTACATTGATTGGCCCTTATTACCGTCACCCGCCGTCTGTGTACAATGCGGAAATTTTGACTAATAAATTGACCCGACAACACACGATGGAGAAAGCCCACCAGTCAGAGCACTCCAGTCGATTTTTAGCGCACGTATTAGCCAATCCCGGGGTACCTCAGTTTGTCGGGCTGGGACAGTTCAGCCACCTGAATGTGTTAGCTGATCTATGTACGACTCTCTTACCACCATGCCTGCCTGCCATCATGGGTTTAGGAAACTTGGGGGTCGCTAAGTAAGAGAAGTCATGTATCAACTAATAGCAAGGCGTCTAGCCACCGGCCGTTGACGTTTGAACTCTCAAACCGGCTTATCTCGCATTACACCGCATACGTTAGATCGGCCTTCGCAGTTTCGCCAAGGTCGCTAGGGTAACTCGTTTATGAGAAACCGCGCAGTTCGTATGCAGCCCCATGACCTCGTTATGTATGAGTGAGTACTGCGCAGGTTGACGAATAAGTACGAAGTTGCATTAGATGCCGAGGATAAAGCACCGTCGATAAGCAGATGCAGATACCTACCTCTCTAGTACCTACATCTATCGTTGTGCTTGGTAGCTGGAAAAAAAAAGATATGAACAATGTTCTGCGATGTTCTTCTGCCAAGAGTTCAAGGCTGGTGGAAGACCCCTTTTCTGGGGACTTGTAAAAGCGATAGGGGGGCTAGGCCGGGAAAGAAGCCCCAAGAAGGGCCAATATTCTCAAAATAAATTGATGAAAGCTGTTGGAAATTGAACCCTGGTTGATGGGCCCGAGCGTCTTGCAGTGGACGGGCGCTAATGTTGCTTTCCTGGAGATATCATTTCCCCAATTTTCATCTCCCTCCAGCATTGAACACCAAGCTCCCCTCTCGACAAAACTCTTGACAAAACACTTGTTCTTGTCGCCGCTTCCTTTCTTGAACATCACTTCTTCCACTCCCTTTAGCATTTCTTCCCAGTCACGAAGCTTTCCCAAGCTCGATTCTCAATATCGCCACCATGCCTGTCCGTACGTGTAACTCTTCCTACATCCCCCCTGGTGTACCAACCCATTTCTCTTAAACCAGCTGCCAGCCTTGCAACTGTGGTTACAGTCGTCGTCTTGACCGTCTAGCTGTGTCCTACCCCTCAGCTTCGTGATGGCCTCGGCAGACATGGGACAATCTACCTTATTGCCACTATTTCATCTATTATTCCTCGTAGGGGCTGCACGCTAACGCGCTTACTTAATTGCAGCTCTGAACGCGCTTGACAACCTGAAAGGCAAGCTGAAGGCCATCTTCGGCAAGAAGAAGAAGGACAAGGCAGAGAAGAAGGAAAAGAAGGACAAGAAAGACAAGAAGGGCGATAAGGAGCCTGCCGACGCGAAGCCCGAGGAGACAACACCCCCCGCCGCTGCTGACGCCTCTAAGTCCGACGCAGCTCCAGCCGGTAAGCCACGCCGTTCGGTTTCGAAGCACAACTCAATTAAGATTCGTGGCCTGAACAATGCTAACCCAAAAAAATAGCTGCCGCCGCTGCCGCCACTGAGGGCGCGGCTGCTGAGGCCCCTAAGGCCGAGGAACCTGCTAAGGCTGCTGACCCCGCTGGTAAGTCGATGTAGCCCCCTCTTTTCGTCTCAACGTGACCAATGGCGATCCTTCGGGGAATTGTGGAAATCTCCTACCCGTCCGGGTCTCACTCGAGACATTGTTTCGCTTTGAGGCACTCGCTCATATTCCGTGATTCTAGCTCCCGCCGAGGCTGCCAAGGCTGAAGCGCCGGCTGAGGCTCCTGCCGCCCCGGCTGCCGAGACCAAGCCTGCCGAGGAGGCCAAGAAGGAGGAGGCGCCGACTGCTGCCGCATAAGCCCGGCCGGACGCGACAGACTTGCCCTGCCTTCGAGATCGATCGCCTTTCGGGATGGGACGAGATCGCAGTAGAATGGTACGACGACTTGCGGATTGCTAAGAGATGCTCACTGGGGAGACTTTATTCGCCTTTGACAAGGCTTCTTTTGTCGTCCACTCATTTGTTTTCGGTATTGGCGCGATGGATATTCCCATAGAGTTTGTAGTTTGAGAAGATACCCGTCTCAAGGAATTATTAGTTCAATTCCTAACCTAATTTGAGATTCTTATTAGTCCTTCCGCTGCCATTAATCCGTTCCTATCGATACCATCTGTGTGACAGGACTTGGTCTGAGCTCCCCACTAAGGGGCTTTCCCCCTTATGATACCCAAATGAGGGCATGGATTAGGTAGTCGCGATGAGTGACATCTGATTCCATACGGCTCCTTTTTACTGGAGAAAGGGATAGAGGTTATGCTTTAAGTAAGATATCACTAGGTATTTATCTAGTCCGGGGGCACAAACCCACGTGTCTACCTTACCAATCCCCCTTTTTTGAACAATGCCAATGAGTGGCAAAGGCCAATATAACGGTAGTGTTGGTGATTTAGGGCTAATATTACATGGGTACCATTTCCCCCTATGGAAATGCGATCGTGGGTTAGGACGTAGACTCGAGTCACTATCTCTAGTTTTCTTGTAGCTTACTAACTAATCAAAGGTGAACAACGGAAACCTATCCAACAGTAGAGACAACTAAAGTATGTCTGTGTTCTTTTCGAAGGCGTGAAATCTGTAGAAAATCTAGTCTAGTTACCGGCTTGTATGACAAGTATAGGACTACTCAGGACCTAGTAAAAGTGAGGCACCTAAAATGTATTGGAATTCTGTGACTACACAAGACCCCATACAAAACTATAATCTCCTGCTGGAGGCTGCCTGTTTAGGTTTTAAAGTATATAGATGTAGCAATGTCCTGTTCCAACCGAATGGCGAGGGATCATTTGGAAGTGGTTGTATAGTATTCCGTATCTGTTTGTTTCTATTATCTATCACCCACTTGGTCTGTCGCTTGACGTTGCCCAAGGTGCCTTGGTGACTGATGCCGGGCTCGAACTAGGCTGAGGCTGAGATGCTCTAGGAACGGGGTGGCCTGGACCCCACGGCGCTCGAGAATTTGGTATTCTGGAGCTAGGAGGAGGCATGCTTGTTGTTTTTGTCCAAGGGGTAGCGGTCCCCGTATCTGAAGTAGGGGGCGGCGGCATGGATGCCGCAGCAATGGGTTGGTTTGCCATGTGCACGGATTGCTGAGGAGTGGTAGCGCTGGGATCTTGTTCCCAGGAGAACAGCGAGCCAAAGGGGAAGTGCTGCACGACGGGGAACTTGGAAAGAACCTCGGCGTTGAACATCTTGACCATGCCCTACTCAATCATTAGCGCGGGCCAAAAGCGTATCCAATATCGACAATTCACAATACCTTATTAATTTTACCCCAACCGTCTTTTATGCCAGAAATATCAAACAATACAGGACTATGCTCCCAGAAAGGTCCCTTTTTGACGTCATTGATGAAGCCAATGGCAGAGAAGTACATGTTCCTTTGCCTCTCCTGGTCAACATATTCTGGCTTCACAATCTGTGCCGGCTTGGTAGCGCGAAATAGTGACCCTTCGATAGGCGTTGGTTCTGTGTCTTTTATGGCGCGGCTCAGCTGAGCGGAACCGAAAACATACGGGAGGAACGAATGATCATCTAGACCCCAGACGCCGTGAGACCCGGCAGGTTCTAGGGTATATGTTAGAATCAAGCGTCGTACCACCCGAAGATATGGTTCGAAGACTCCGAGTACAATATTTCGTTCTATATCCCCGTTCGAATTTCCATCCTTAAAGGCGCCCAGTTTCCAGAGACAACCGAGAAAAGCTATAAAACTCAACTCATGGCCGGTGCCATAGTCTAGTCGTTGTGCACTTCCAAAACCGCCCAGCAGGTAAGCAGTAAGCTCATCCGCAGCTGTCACAACATCGCCATTGCTCCCAGAACCAAATTTCAACACTGAGTTAGGCAAGTGTTCCTTGAGGAGGTCTGAGACCCTCTCCTCCAAAAGCCTGTACCACTGGCGAAAACTAACATTTCCGAAGCGTCTCGGGCCCGGGTCTGGCGGAGCCTCATCGATAAACGAGTCAATTTTGGAAAGCATCTCCTGGAGCTTCCGCACCGATTCGGCGGGCTGTGTCTCGTACTCGGAGCCGATAAGAAAGGTCTGGGTCTTATCTTTGCCATCTTCTCCTATTGACTTTCGTGGACACATGGCCCGATTGAGCTGCAGGACGAAAACACCGATATCACGGTAGGCTTTGGAAGTGAGGAACCTTGAGACGTCCGGCCCATCGTTGATCTGTTTAGTCGGCCTTATGAAAGTATGGGGAGTCGAAGGATCCAAGGTCTCCAGAACAGGAAAAGTGCCTTCGGTCTGCTTTTGGTTTTCTGGATGTTGTAATGCATCCATTTTGAGCACCTAGTAGCACTTACTAGCTAGACTCTTCGGAAATTCGCCTGCGTGTGAGCGGCTAGGTTCTTGTGTTAGCTTGTCTCGGGGATATCCTAAACCCCAGAAAACTCGCATAGAAGAAAATAAAAAAGATGTCGACGTTGTTGTATCTGGGAGAATATTCCAGACAGAGGACCTATGCAGGAATACTTAGGCGGTTTCACTTGGGCAGTTGCGTCTTGCAACTAGACCCCACACCCCACCATTAATGACATAATCGGGGTACAAGGTACGGAAGTACGGAATACCTAGGTACCCATTTATATTATGTACGTCCCTTTTTCTGGGGACTCCCAGCTTGGCACTTGAACTAACCTCACCTGTCACTCCTACAGCTCATTAACACTTTTGATGGTAGAACTTCCCAATTGCTCGTCTCCAATTGCCCTTGCCCCTTTAAATATCGTTCCATCTGCACCGACAATGGCCGCTCGGATCGAAGCGCCAGTCCGAAGCAAGGAGTTGTCAAACCAAGGCCGCAAGAACGCATCCGACTGTGAAAGCTCTGACGAAGACGACGATGGCATTCCTCGCCGAGTCAAAATAATATCACCTTCAAAACACATGGCTGTTCCACCCTTGCAACTAGCCAGCACACGACCGAATCTGAAGAGATCCTTCCAGACCTTCAAGCATGACCGACGCGCTAGCTACCCCGACACTCATAACGATTTGGTCTTCTATCCCGGCCTATCTAAGAAGCGAAATGTTGACAACTGGGCCGACATTAGAGGCCCTCGCATTCTCCCGACGCCGGCTTCCTCTCATCCTGCGCACACAGTGAAAGATGCCCCGTTTCAACATGAAAGCGCCGGCTCGAGCGCTGAAGATGAAGTCCCGGAGAACGTAATCTACTTCGTGAACTCCGCATTACATCCAAGGCCCCAGGGCGGGCCCGAACAACACCGACGCCAGAAATTATCCTCCCCGAGCCATCAACCACCAAGCGAACTGAGCCAAGAAGGCGAATACGCGGACAACATCAATATTGTGAACGGGGAGGAAGAGCAAGAGTGGGAGCAAGAGGAAGAGGTAGAGAATCCTAGTCACGCTACCGAGTCGCAATATCCCAGCCTAAGGAAAACCGAGAACGGTAGAGAAACCAAAGATTTGAGTGGCGAGGCTAGAGACCAGGACGGAGCTAATTTTGCGACTGCCGGCAGCATTGAATATTTGCCTCACCTGAATGGCTCAATAAACAAGGAAATTACACTAGAAGCAAATCCAGAGGGGGGTCGTCAGGATCTAGGAGCCAATCCAGATGAAGTGTCAGGTTCATCTGAGGAACCAAAACAGCCAGAGGAACCTAATACTGGTACACAGGCACACATAGGACGGCGTCATGCTCAATCAATTCAACAGTCCCCGCCTCCGGGTGACGAGGTGAAGGAGTCAAGCAAACCCCTCCGCAGGTCGCATCGTATCCAATCTGCTACCGGCCGATCACAACAGGCTCCTAGACTCCATGTACCTGACCATCCACCCAAGACAAAGCCTGGAGATGGAGACTACTGCGCGGAAACGATCGATGGTCTCGAGGCCGATGAAGAAGAAGAAGCAGATATCGATCTATCTGCCGGGGAGAGCTTTGAGCAAGATGTCAAGCGCTTCAGAAGTTTCCATGTTACGGGCACAGACAACGTTAAGCACTTTGAAGGCCCCCCTGACGACGACCTGATTGCTATACATCTTGATTACCAACCTCTCAGACGAGCATGCAAACTTATGACGTACAACGCCTGGACCGGGAGGAAGGTCGATTGGCAATGGCGGCCTTTCACCTGTGATGATGCGGTAACTTTACCGGGCCGAACTATACTTTCCCTTTTAGTAAAGCTCGAGAGGCTATACGATGCAGCACCAACTGCACCTAAACTCCCGGAGCGGAACAGGTCTCTTAGAAAGTCTAAACTCATGGAGCAGAACAGGTTTCTTAGGGAGCATAGTGATCTACTAAACTATTACTTGGCGAAAATAGAGCTTGTCGTAGACCACATTCGTACGGAACGACTCGCAAGCCTAAAGCGCAATACATCGACTTTGAATACTGATAATGAGAAACGCAAGGAAATGGCTCAAGAACTTATATATCTTATCATCCCGATGTTGCTGCATGTTCTTGCATCTGCCTGGAGACTTGGAGGCGGGAACCTGGATCAGACATTATTTACGAGTTCTACTACGGAGCTCCTTAAAAGGGTAGTGCACTGGATCCGGTCTCTGTGCCGTCCTTTGCTTGGAGAGTTGCGGCGTTCTCCATTGAAAGAGGAGCCTTCTTCTGTAAGCGAGAAAAACAAATGGCATAAGAAGAACGCGAGAAGAGAAGAGCTCAACGACATCATGGAACCTCTTCTTAGAGTCATGCAAGATGCACCCGATAGGCTTGAAGAGGAGGAAAATCGTGTCGTCCGTGAGCTTTCAGACCACAGACGAGAGTTGCGAAAGCGAAAAGAAAAAGAAGCGCAACGAAAGCGTGAGGAAGAAGCAAAGCTGAGATCAATCGAGGAGCAGAGGGTGAGGTCATTGATGTCCATTCGAGGCGTTTATTACCCCCTCGGATCGTCACCGCTACCATCATCCCCAGAGAGGTTGCCAGCATCTTCTGCGTCATCGTCTTACAGACCGCCGCAGTGGTCATTTGAAGAGAAGGTCTTCCTCTTCAAGAAGATCCAAGAGTCGTATCCCATAATGCCGAACTTGAAGATACTTCGTTTAGAAGTCGGGAAAACGGTCAACGAAATGGAGAATATGGCAGAAGAATTATTAGAAATAATGCTCGAAGCCGTGGAACCCGAAGAGACGGCAGAAAGCAGAAGCGCCGAAGTTCAGGAAATAATGGAGGGTTACAGGTTGGCTTATAGGCATTGAAAGGAGAATCTACGCTTAATTACCGCTGAGTTACCTAAGTGGTGCGCGAGATACCCGTATCGTTTTTTTTGTCAACGTTGTTTTTAGAGTTGCATAGTTGAAGGTGTACTGCTTCTAGGTTTCCATTTTTACCTATCAACGTCGACGACCTACCGACCCGACTGACCGACCTTTCGTGGTAGGCTTGTAGATCTATTTGACATAAGCAGAATGATAGGTATGGACTTTTGAGCTTATTCACTAGTGTAGCTAAGATTAGGTAGACTAGAAGACATGCGATCGAAGTTCCCATGATTATTATCCGATCTGATGTATCAAGCTGCCCAACGGCGGACTGCCACATCACCCTAGCACATGCGTAGATGCGTAGTCTGTTGCAAGTCATCCAGACATGCTTGCAGGATCTCAGCTGCGTTTAGGCCATCGGTTCGCTGGGGGTGGGCAAGCCAGACAGCCTGGGCCCCCTTTTAGCGCGGGGTGATGGCTTTAAGCCGGGACTTGCAGGACCTGAGGTGACATTGCTACTGCAGCTCTAGCTCTTTCTCCTTTTTCTTTTTTCTCGAAGTCCAAGAAATCTACACTACATACGCCGCTGTAGACACCGCCAATGATTCAATCGATTGAGCCCCACCTTCTCCTCCGCGTGCCTTGCGACGCCGACGCATCCTGCAGGTCGCGCACCCGTACCTACTACGGCTTCTGGCAATTGGAGGACTCTAGGTTAGATGTTTCCATATTGATGTAGGCAAGGGTTTCTCAAAATCGCCGATTAAACCACAGGCGGCGAAGCCTCGTGGGGAACTACATGATGTATGTGCATCGATATCTATACATGCATAACATAACCCTCATTGGTTGTGTCCTTTTCACCCTCCTTACTAATTGGACAAGGGATTAGTGAGTTTCAATAGGCTACATGTGAGTTCGTTGATTGAGCTTATCTTCTAGAAACTTGGAAGAAAAAGATTGGATCGGGTTTGCAGCCAAGGTTTGACATGGCAACTTTTCTGCATATTGGGGTTGAATCGAATTGGTGAATCGAGTTGCATCTAGATGATAGTTACTGACTAGGTACCTAAGGTATTATATTTGATACTACATACTACATACTTATGTACTGTAACTACTACAACTACCGCAACTGCTACCTGCCACCACATAATACCGATCCGACGAGGACTTGACCCATGGATGGAGAAAGGCTGATATTGATGTTTGTTGTTGTTATTATTATTGTTGTTTTCTTAGCCAAGGGCCCGCTCCCCTTTGAGCATCGAAGAAAGGCACTGGGCAACACAACACCGCTCTCAACTCGCTACCTCGTTGATCCACTTGTGACGAAGGTTGGTACCTGGGTCTAGCCGTTCAGAAGGTCTCAACTATTGGCAACGTTGGGCGGATTGTTTGGTAGCCTTATCTGAGCTTCTGATACGTGGGTTTGTGCTGCCGAGACAGGCAGAGTGTCATGGCATAAAGAGACATGAATCTTCACATAGTTAAAAACACGATTTATTTAATGCGTGCCGTGTATCAGACGCCAATCAACCTTACTCAGACCTCCTTGCTTTCCCGCTGCAGTCCCTCTCAACTAACTTGTTTGAGAGATATTATCAGGTTAGCTGATTCGTGTTGCACATATCTAGTTGGGAGGAATACCTAGGTAGGTAGGTAGACTGCTATAATCGTTGACCCGAGGTGCTAAGCACCCCTGTAAACAAACCCCCTGTTGATAGTTGATTGGACCCCACCGACGAGAAATTCCCTACTGCGGTTTAGCGTACATGCTCCTAGCGTCCTTTTTGTGGTGCCTTCCCTCTTCAATCTCCCACCCAGCTTGTCGGTCTCATTAAAACCAACTCCCTCTTCTTCCTCTCATTTTTATCCCTCTCATCCATCCCCCCCTTAACAAGTTCTACCTCGAAGGGTCTGGAAACAGGAGGTTCACTCGCGTCGCAAGAAGACGACTGTCAGTGCCTTGCTGAATCATCGTGCCCAACGTCATTCGCACCAAAGCCTCGCAACCATTCCACCAGGTGCGATTCCCATTCGTATCTACCTGGCGAGGCGGCGCTTAGCAGATCAATATCAAGCGCGGGACAGAAACGAAAAGGGGGAGTTGGAGAGACAGTTTGACAGGTCAGTCAGTTAACCCCTAACCACCATCACATTGCCACACCCCTTTATGACGTGTCGCAGCGGGAATCACAGTACTGCGTGCTATTATCTGATAATGCGACTGGATCCTCTCCTGCTGCCCCCGTTCTCCCTCCTCCACATCTTCTGTCAACTACCAATTGCCATCTTACACCTCGGCGTTGCATGCTGGAGCTGACGGAAAACCCTTTCTCCAGTGTCAACGAACCTTTCTCCATCCCGATACCTGCCCATTAGGCAAGCCGATATCAGTTCAACAATACCAAGCTTCATAGACCGTAATCATGTCTGATGCTGAGGGATTTGAGCATGTCCCGAACGAGGGCGAGTCCATTATCTCTGAGGATACTGCCGTCACCGGTACAACCGATGCTCCCAAGTCTCCTGAGTCGTCGGTGAAATCTGCGACGAACGGGTCCAAGCCTGAAGACACTGCAGCTACCAAGCGACCGGGTGCCACGACATCTGCAACCCGTCGCCCTGGTACGACTACTACGGCTACCGCCCCGAAGGCCTCCACAGCTACCGCTGCGCGCGCTGGTGGTGTTCTGAGTAAGCCACCGACTCGCCCTCCCGCCGGTAGCACTGTCAAGAAGCCTACTGGCACTACCTCTGCCCTAGGCCACAGGGTGCAGCCGTCAATATCGGAAGACGAAAAGAAGAAATCGACCATGACTGCGGCCGCCCGGCGAGCCTCGAGCGTGGCAAGTAACGTGACCACGTCTCCTTCGAAGCCAAGAACAACCCCGTCAACAACAACAACTGCGGCGGCTAGAAAACCCTCTGTTCCACCAAGCACCGTATCGCCGAGAACTGCCACTACGACTAGAACGACGTCTACTACAGGTGCTCCTAGTGCTCGTACTACCCCAGGCGCGAGGGCTACTACTGCCAGTGCTCCGTCAGAGGCCAGGAAGCGCCTGTCTACCGTTGGAAGCTCTCCAGTGACTTCCGCTTCGACAAGGCACGCGGCGCGCCCTTCTACATCCTCATCTGCCTCCGTAAAGGAAGTCGAAGACCTGAAGGCGAAACTTGCCGAGAAAGAGACTGAAGTTGAGTCATTGAAGGAGCAGGTCGCTTCCTCGCAGGGGAAGATAGCCGAGCTAGAGGAGAAGATCAAGTCCGAAGTAGATGGCATCAAGGATAGTGAAGAGTCCGTGAGAAAGGGCCACGAAGAACTCGTGGAGGCTTTGAAGGCCACCCACATCACAGAAAAAGAAGCTCTGGGTACTAAGGTTGCCGAGGCTCTCGAAAAACTGAAGACCGCTGAGGAGCAACTTGAAGGCCACAAGGCCGAGCTTACCAACCTGACTAGTTCCCAAGAAGCCAAGGACCACGAGATCACTGCCTTGCAGAGCAAGCTAGAGTCTCTCCAGCTTGACAAGGACTCCAGCACAAAGGACACTGAAGCAGCTTTGGCCAAGGCTGCAGAAGAGCAGGCTACCAAATTGGCAGAACTGCAGAAATCTCTAGACGAGCAGCACCAAGCGGCAGTTGAGGCCCTGAAAACCGCCCATGCAGCTAAAATTGACCAAGACAAGGCAGCCTCGGGGGAGCACGAGAAGGCCCTCGAGGAGCTCAAGAACAAGAATGAACTGTTGCAGAGCAAGGTTAATGAGCTGACCTCGTCCACTGAAAATGAAGGTGCGGTCAACGCTTCTAGGATCTCTGCCCTCGAGGCCGAACTTGCGGGACTCAAGATCAGCGCCGAAGAGGACAAAGCTGCGCTCGCCGCTGCCCTAGCAGAGGTGGAGGATTTGAAGACGAGACTCGCAGAATCGATAGCCCTCGTCGACGCTACAAGGGAGGAGCTCACCAATATCAAGTTCGAATTCGCTACCGTGCAGGAGGAACTCATTCAAGCCAAGGCAGAACTGTCTTCTAGTTCCGGTCTCAGCGACCAGGTGAATGAGATCAAGGATAAATACGAGAAACTCGAACAAGAACACAAGACTTCATTGAACACACATGAGAACCAGCTGAAGCAGATCTCCCAGGACTACGAAAACGAGATCGAGAGTCTCAAGGGGGACGCTTTCTTCAAGCGCAAGTTCCAGATATTGGATGAAGAACATCAAGAACTTCTGTCCAAATTTGAACAACTGACGGGAACACACTCTGCTTCGACTGAGAGCCACGCAGAGGAGTTGAAAGCTGCCAAGGCTGAATACGAAGCTGCTGCCACGGCACTTGCAACGAACGAAGCAGAACACCAGAAAGCTCTGGATGCTTTGCAGGCTAGTCACGCGATGGACCTGGAGAATGCCAAGAGCGGCGCTTCCACCGACAAGGAGGCATATTTAGCCGAGCTGGAATCCCTGAAGGCTAGCCATGCAAAGCAGATTGAGCTACTTAAGTCTGAAAGCGAGGCCGCTCTAGCAAAGGAGCTGGACGCATTGAAGGCGGCGCATGCTCAGGCACTCGAAGCTCAGAAGTTGGACGCGGAAGATCTGATCGTTCAGCTGAAGACCAGCCATGCAGAAGCGCTTTCGAACAGAGAGTCAGATGACGGAGCCCATATTGCTCAACTAGAAGCGTTGAAGAGGACTGTGGAACAAGCGCATGCAGAACTCGAGAAAGCGAAGGAGAGCCATGCTGTAGCTTTCGAAGCGTTCAAGAAGGAGACCGATGATGCTCACTCTGCCGAAGTCGAGAAATTGATTACCATGCAGGCTGAATCCGTCGAAGCAGCACGGAAAGAGGCCGCCGGCTCTCAGGAGGGTGCGATCGAGGCGCTTGAAGCCAGGCATGCTCAGGCTATTGAGGAACTGACAAAAGCGCACGAGGGCAAACTATCGTCTGAGGTTGAAAAGTTGATCGCAATTCAAAACCAGGCTGTAGAAACAGCAAGAAGCGAGGCCTCGGACCAGCTCAAGAGTGCGGTCGACGAGCTCGAAGCAAAGCATGCTCAGGCTATCGAGGAGCTCACAAAGAACTACGAGAGCAAGCTAGCTGCTGCAGCCTCCGACTTGGTCAACCACCAGGCCTCCACCTCGGAAGTTAACACGGCCTTGGCTAAGGCGCAAGAGCAGATCGCGAACCTTGAAGCCGAGCTAGTTGAAGCAAAGTCGAAGAACACTCTCCTTGCTCAAGCCCAGGAAGAGGTCGAACAACTACATCAACACCTCGCAGGGGCTAAAATGAATAATGTCGAACTTATGGCCGAGCTTGACACTCTGAAAAGCCAGAAACCAGACACCTCGATTGCAGATGCCTTAAAGTTGGAACTCTTCGAGCTGAAGAAGGCTCATGAGGAGGCTGTCGCCAATGCACAAGAAGCAGCAACCAAATCTGCTTCTGACTTGGATGCTTCTGACTTGGATGCTTTGCGGAAAGAAATTGATGCTAAGAAGACAGATCTTGAATCCCTCAAGGCGCAATTGGAGGCAGCCAAAGAGGATGCTCTCATCGCGCAGAAAGACCTCGATGCGCACAAGAACGATACAGACGCGAAAATCAAGAATCAGGAAGCCGATTACAAGGACATGTACGAAAGCTTTACCAATATGGTTGAAGAAGAGCAGAAGAAGCGAGCGGCGGCCGAGAAGGAGGCCAACGACATCAAATCAAGGTTCGCAGAGATGGAGGCTCTCATCAAGGTCAAAGAAGCGGAAATCGTAGAAGCCAAGGTCCGTCCTCCTACCCTAGTCCTCTAAAAAGAATAGAGTGCCGCTGTTGCAGTTTGGAGACAAGCTCGCTAATTTATAAGTAGACGAGTGCTGCAACTCCTAGGCAGGGTCTTGCGGCAAGCCGCTTTGCCGACGACGGCGTCGAGACTAATGGCAGAAATGGAGATACTCCCGAGTATGAGCTTTCCGCGGCTGCAGGTGAGGAGCCAGATCATTCCTCAGCAGCGGTGAGTGTGGTGCGCAAGTTTCCTTATATACCCCCTACTTGCTAGTCGACACACCCGCTCTCCTCCCGACCCATCCCTTCTATGATGTCGACACAGCATACCCCTATGAGCAGGTTATGACTAACTTAACTGCTCAAACAGCTCTCACAGATGAAGCTAGATCTCAAGGGCCTACAGGCTATCGATAACGAAATGAGAGATCGAAATCTGCGGTATGTAGAACCTATGCGGACTGGCTGGTAGCAAATCCACTACATGATCCGATGCCGCAAATGAATCAATCTTAGACTGACGAAGCTTGCAGCATGTTGGGGTCGATGACGAATATGAAGCAGAGTTCATGAGCCGAAGTCCGTGATGACCTTTAATGACCGATTTCCTAATTCTGTTGTCCATTCGATGCGATTATGCCTTGCTGTCAGTCTTGATGAGCGGCTTCGTGTCATTGGAGCCCTACGATGTTTTAATGTTTGCTCCACATACTTACTGGTTTATTTGGCTCGCAAGTTGCCATGCTGCCGACCTTCTTTGATTACCCGGAGCCTAGAAAGCTCTATTGCCTACCTCCGCTCGCATAGCGGCAACCTATTGTTTGCATTCTTTGCATAACCCACATAGCACCTCTTACTATCCCCGACATGTGCTGTATGTCATTCACTGCTACATACGAACGAAAGCGGATCTTTCTCCTGAGCCTTTGGGTTCTCTGGGTGGACGAATAGATGATTGATCGTTGGCACACTTGAAACAAGACGCTTGTGGGAAAACGCCTTTTATTTTATTTTCGCTATGAACTCTTGTAATAGAAACTGCTGTGTTGGACAATACCTTACCGGTTTGGATGGTGCCCATTGAATCGATTCGATGTGGCGATGTCTGGATGCGTGTATGCATAGGAAGAAGTGATTTGGCGGTTTGAGGATGATTCCATTGGCTAATTGCTTTCTTTCGGACCGTGTGTCTATCTTATTAGTCAGTCGAAATGGACGATACCCCCCTTTCTCTCGCTGATTATTCTTGTTCCGTTCCACTTCTGAGAGTTGTGATAATGTCATGATAAAATTGTGAAGATAAGCACTGAGCCTGTGAAATTGATGGCCTATCTCGCTAAGCCTTAAGAGGTCTTGGCTTGTAGGATACTCCTATAGCGGGTGGGTTAGAGTAGATGTTCACACTCCGGCGCCTAGTAGTAGCAAGCATGTCTAACCTTGACGTGTTGTATGAGAGTTTCAATTATATGTTGATTATTCTTGAATGCTAGGTCGACTGTAGCTAACCAGTTTCATGGCTCATGTATCTATCTACTTCTCATCTCAATCGCACTATCGCTCTCCCATCTTTGCCATCCTTTTGCCTCCTTTCACTTTGTTCTACCTACGTATATGATATGCATTGATGATATAAATAATCCTATAGGCTTCCCACGGTCTTGCCGTCCCGTAGCAGCTCCTAAGACGCTCCCTAAATCCTCCTCGCTAGCCGCCGCACGCCGGGCCTTTCCGCTCAACTGAGCGAGTTGGAAGCGGGTCATAGGAGCAAAATCTTAAGCGAATTAGCTGACGACTACGTCAACCTTCTCGCTCTCGGTAGTATGTTCTTGTTGGACATTTCCCTCCTCCTTGATGGGCTGCACGAGGTCTCGCAGCTCGAACAGGGCCTCGAAGTTCTGCTGCTTGACGAACCAGGCGTTAACGAGCTTCCACTCCTGGCTCGGGTCCTTGAAACGGATCTGTTTAATTTTTTAATTTTCGGTCAGCATTGGTTAGTCTTGCCCTGTTAAAATGGTATCTGTTGTTAAAGGGAAGGTGATTACAGCCAAGGGGGGAGATTGGGGGAGCGGGGTTGGGAACATAATTAAAGTTGCTCACCTCGAACCGCCTCAGCAGACTCGGTACGACCTTGTAGATCTCGAGGAGGCTGATGTTCTTGCCGATGCAGGTGCGGCTGCCCATGCCGAACTGGAACATATACCCGTTCATCTCGCGGACGTGCCTCTCCTTCTCGGCCCTCCTCGTCTGCCTGCCGCTGCTGCTGCTCTCCTCTACATCATCACCCTCGCCCTCGCCGTCGTCATCCTCATCCACGAGCCAGCGCTCCGGCCTAAAGGCCTCGACGTCCTCGCCCCAGATCTCGGGGCGGCGGTGTATGATCCAGGCGGAGCACCCGACGATGGTGCCGCCGGGCACGAAGCTCCCGGCGACCTCGGCCCCGGCGGCGGGGACGACGCGCTCGAGCGGCAGGCCGGCCGCCGGGTGCAGCCGGAACGCCTCCTTGACGCACGCGTCGAGGTACGGCAGCCGCTGGCTCTCGGCCCAGGTCACGAGCCCGGTCTCGTTGTCGGCGAAGGCGCCCCGGCGCGCCGCCCCGTCGAGCTCCGCCCGCAGCCGCGCGAGAGAGCGGGGGTGCCGCAGCAGGTAGTACAGCACGGCCGAGAGCGAGATCGCCGTCGTCTCCGACCCCGCGAACGCCATTGACACGGCCATCGTCTGCACTAGCGTGTCCGTCATGAAGTCCGGGCGCGCGTCGCGCGCCGCGAGGAACTTGGATAGGAGGTCCACGGACCCGGTCCCGGATGCGGAGGCGGGGGGCTTTTCGAGGTCGGGTCGCGGTGAGGCTTCTTCGTCATCTTCTTCTTCTGAGGGTTCGGATTCGGGCGAGGCGTCGTCGTTGGTCACGGGCAGGAGGGGCTTCTTCTTCTCCTCGCTGCTGCTGCCGAGACGCTCCGCCATGCGGGCCCGCGCGAACCGCGCCACCGGCATGGTGGCGTCGATGAATCCCCACTGTGAGAGCTTGAGGTAGATCGGGTTCTTGAGAAAGATGAGATCGAGCCAGGGGATTTGACCAATCTGCTTTCCCGTTAGTGGGGTCGTTTTTGTACTTTTTCATTTTCCTCGCTTCTATAATTCTTGTCTTATCCTTGTCTGCTTTGATTTTATTTATATTCTCACTTTCAAGGTCGACGTGCTTCACCTCAAGGACTTGGGCGAGATCGGATAAAGGGGGAATAGGAGAAGGAGCTTGCTTACCGGTGCGACGTAGAGGAATAGGTTACTCAGATAGCCGACGATTCCGTCGATATCCTCGTTCTTCTCGAGGAAGCCGTGGCGCCGACCGTACGTGATCTCGCCGATGACGTCGAAGGCGTAGAACTGCAGCCAGCGCGTGAGGTCACACACGGCTCCGGCCCGGTGGCGGTCTCCGGCGTAGAGGCGCTCCGTCTGTCGGAGGAATAGCCGCGTCGTGTTGTCAACAAAGGGCTCGTACTGCACCAGCGCCGACATGGCGAAGGCCGCATTCACGCACCGCCGGAACTGCGCGTGGAACGTGTTGTCCGTGGTGCTGAAGAGCGACGCCAGGTTGTGGCCCTTCACCGTGGACTGCTGGACGATGTAGAAGTCGGACTAGGGAAGAAGTATTGTTAACCTCTACCGCTCAGATGCCATATTTTATCAATATGAACACTAACCTTAACAAAACCTTTGTTTAGTCCGTATATCGCCTTCAACGCCTTCGGATCCGCGAATGACAGTGTGTTGGGTCCCAGGCGCACGACATCGCCGTACTTCGCATGCAGTCTCTGATGAGTCAACTCGGGCCGTTGACAATACACGTCCCATAGCCGCCACAGGTCCGTCAGTGAGGCCAGGAACGGACCGGGATACTTGTTCAGGCCATTGTGATATCGGTTCCTGACGAGTCGTGCTACCACGACCAGGAGGGCTATATGCAGCCAATACTGGGCCAGGAAGCTCATCAGAACAGAATTCCCTATTACTGCCATGGTTATGACGTATCGTACAACCTCTAAAGAAGAGTGACAGCTTGGGGTTAGGAGAGCAAGTTGAAATTCTGCTCTCCGTGTCGCTCTCGACGAACACCGGGTTGTTGAAACCCGCAACCAGCTTTAAAGACTATCCGCTGTTGTGTGAAAGACCGGGAACTTGCATTCGTTAGGCCAGCTGTGACTTCGTCTGGTTATAAATATCAGGAACATCATGGGACTAACAGGGTGCAATTCGAAATGAGGGATGAACAAGGGTTGTTTTGAGTAGTCGAGTCTAAAATATATTCCTCCTATTCGTCGATTAATCGCGTACGAGGCTCGGCTCTGTTTATCCCAAATGAATATCTACGGTACTATACAGCCAGGCCTAGACCCCATGACTGCGGTAAACAAGCCGTCTGGAGTAAATATATGAGTTAATGATGGGATGGAGAAAGAAATGGCCTGAACTACATCTATGAATACTAACGTATGTATATATGTACTTCATATGATCTCATTCAATGGAGAAAGAAATGGCGAGTGCCATGATAATAGCAGTCACGTCAACACGAGCTCGTAGACCAAAAGCCGTCGTCCCTCGGCATTGCGACTTATCAAACATAGCGCTTCAGGTCCTTGTCAGCTATCTCTATGGACCAGCTAATCCTTAACCACGATGACCCCAGAATCTAGAGACTCCACTACAGAGTGGAGGGAACGATGGGTCAAAACGATAAGTCAACACATATCTCGTTAACGGGAGTTGAATAGGCGGGGCCGGAGCTGGCTGGGGACATTTCATCCAAGCATTTGAACGCATCACGAATGCCATCATGGATGGATCCGGGCTATGCCAAGCAGGTAGCGAGATATAGAAGGTTTAGTTTAGACCTAGCTGAGATAACCAAGTCGTGTCGGCAGATGTCGCAGTCCAATGGGCTGGCCGCTTCGTCGGACAGAATTACCGGGTCCTCGGAGAATATGTCATACTTTGGTCAACCCGCGGCCTCGCCCACAGTGGAGGAGGTTGAGGAGAAGGTGGAAATTTGGGGAAGTGTGTGACTTGGGGGAGTTTCGCACGGGACTTGCATACGGGATGGGCGTTCGCCTACAATGCTTACTTTAGTCACGTCTCCTAGGAACGGCAAGGGACATATATTGCCCTAGATAGTTTGAGCTAATTTGCAGCTCCATATCAACAAGTCAAGACAATCGTGGCTGAAGACTTGGGTTTGAAAATTGTCCCTTTATGTGTATAGGTGGATAGCGGTAGTTAACGTATGCGCTTTTGAACACAAATTGAGACTGGTAGTCGGGGGGTTTTTTTTTTTCGTATACCAGTATCAGAATAGAATCTCTTTTTCTTCTGTTACCTCAGCACAGAAATTCGATAGCCAGTTCAATATCAGTTAATATCGGCGACTATGTCTAGACCACTGCTTGCACTCTACATCCCATCATGGACAGTCCTTTCAACAGGGCACATGCAACCGCGATGCTGCATGGTTGGACGCGGTAAGGATTGCAAGGATGCAAGATGGATATGTGGCTTAAAGTACGTAACAAACGCAACATGATCGCGGGGGACCATCGGGGTGGGTTCTAATCCAGGTTTCTCGTCACCGTATCAAAATAGTTTACGCTACGGTAGTGAAGTAAGAAAACCGGCAGGGGTGTTGATGAAATGTGGAATTCGAGCCAGGAAAAAGGAAAGTAAGACAGAAAAATTACCAAACAATATAAGTGCCGAGTTCTGGTGACGATGCACGAAACATGTGGCTTTTCCAGACTCGGTTTAAATTGCATGCGCATCAGCCGACATACCGGTGGAAGATTTCGGCAGATGTCGTCGAGCCGAGACGAGCCACTAGAAACCTACCTATAGACTATACATATTACTACACAGTTGATTACTAGGGAAATACTCAGGGCACGTGCGTTAGGGCAAAAGAAGGAGAAATATACAGATAGAGGGGGAAAAGGCGTTCTCTTGATACACCGGCCGTAGTTCTCAGGCAACACCAGCACAAATAGCCATGTTTCCGGACATTTTACCCTATGCTGTACATGTAGGACGGCTCTCGTATTATGAAGGGCTCAACGTCTGGTGATGTCAGACAAGATGCTGCAAGGAGACTATTTCAGTGTGCCAATCGGCAAGCTGCATGATCTTTATTTCTGTTTATATCCCAGTAGGCTCGGACACGGAGAACACAAGACGGCCTATAACACAGTCCTTCCGAATAGACGGATCCTCCCGTCTAAGATGGATGAATATACATAACACTTAAAGCTGCCGGTGCACTATGCAGCCGTCCGTCCCTACTGTTTCATTCAGGCTTCCACTCGAACTCGTTCTTTAGCCCGTTGACACCGCTCTTGTCCCCGGCGTCAAGGTATCCGCAGATCCTCCCATCCGGGTCCCATTTGCTCCGGATGCCGGCCAGCCGCTCGCCAGCCTCCTTGCTCCAGAACTTCGTCCTCCGGTGCTGGAAGTCCGCATCGCCTAGGTAGCTACCGGTGCTGTGCCGCTCGACCTCGCGCATGATGTCGTGCACCCACGCCGTGCAGCGTGCGTCGTCCGCCGCGTCCTCCCAGACCGTGTACAGCGCGAAGTAGTGGTCCGACTGCATGCTCAGGGCCATGTCGGGCCCCGGCCGCCGCGAGGTCGGGCTCATGGCGAAGTAGAGCGCGAATGACTTCTGCGTCGGCGGCGTCAAGAACGCCCTCTCGAGCACGGTCGGCACGTCCGCGTCGTCCGCGATGTAGGCGTTCTCGCTGCAGTACCGGTGCGCCTGCGGATTGGCCTCATCCTGAGAGGTGTATTCACGTTGGAGGGTCGTCGGTTCGCAGAATACCTCCACTATGGCGTTCTTTGGCCTGCTGTCGTGGATGGGCTGAAGAGCTTTCTCGGCATGCTGCTTGCTGGGCTGGAACGAAGTGAAGCCGGTGATGATTTGTACACCGTTGCCATCTGGCGCTGGTCTTGAAACACATACTATCTCGGTATTTGGATCTGCGGTCGGGGCTGTCTGTTTGAAACTGTCAGAGAGTCTCTTGTATGTCGCGATCTACTCCAACTCACATCGACAACCCATTGTAATACAGTCCGATACATGGACTGAGGATATACATAGACACAATTGTAAAGCTCTGGTAGCGGCCGAGTCAAGAGATGGAATCTCGTGACCACTGCGGGAAAGCCTGCGGCAGATTTAGCTGAGTGTATAAAAACGTCGATGATGCTCACAACTTACCTGGACCAGCGCCTCTAGCAGCCCAGAACAAGTCGGCGTTCTCAACTGCACTGCAATGCACCTCCTTGGCATCGGCAGTCACCACGTCGATGCCGATGACGGACTCGCAGGCCCAACCCCAGTTCTAGTAGTAAGGATATCAGCGCCACTTCATCCCAGAATTCGGTCCTTAAAGCAAAGAAAAACAGAGCCAACTAACCTTACAATTCCACCCCATACCCCCCTGGAGCAGGAATCCTCCGAGCCCAACATCCGGACAGTGTCCACCCGCGAACATCCTGCCCTTCTTGCTCAAGAACCCATTCAGATCCCGGCCTATCGTACTCGGCGGGCACGAGACTATCTTGGTCCCGTCGTCGTAGGAGACACCACCACTACCATCGTCGTCATTACCACGACTACCCTTCAGGCCTTCGAGGTCGATCAGCACGGCGTCCTGCCGCACGCTCCACGCTGCCCAGCTGTGCCCGCCGCTGCGCACAGACACGCGACACCCCTCGCGGCGGGCGAGCTCGACGGCGGCGCGCACATGCGCGGCGCTCGTGGCCCGGACCACGGCACGTGGCGTCCGGGTCGTGTCCCGACGGTAGTTGAAGACGCGGCCCCATACTGCCTCGCTGAAATCGGCGTCGTCCCGTGTAACGATAGGGAGGGGATCCCCGGCCGCGCCCTCATCGCCTGGGGTATTTATCTTGAGCTGCTTTGTCAAGTCGGGTAGTGAAGCCATTTTTCTTTCCTTGGCAGAACGATCGTCGTTCAGTTCGGGTGCTGCTCGCGTGCTATGTGTCGACGACAACTGTTGATTTTATTGCTTTTTCCTCCTTGGGCGGACTAGCTGGCTAATAAGAGGAACGAGAGAGTTGATGTTAAAGAGTAGGCTAGAGCTAACACGTCATATGTAAGAATATGTAGTCCCAGGTTTGAGCTCTAGTCTAGGCGCTTTTCCGGAGAAGTACAGTAGAAAAAGAACATTATTTCTCTTCGGCAATTTTTCTATTCCCTCCGAGAACCATAAATACGCAAGCTGCTGAAACGCGCAGGGAACCAAACATAGCTTGTCAGGGACCGTTCAGTATGTGGTCGTGATGGAATGTATCGTGAAACCGCGAAAAAGCTCCCCTTTCCCCTCCCCCACCGTCCCGGTGGACTGCATACATAGTTAGGTTTCGATGTGGGCGGCCATCCCGAACCCCCCGGCACGGTCCTCACATGGAATCCGTTCACGGCATATCGGCTACCCCATATTTACCACAGCGAGTCTCTGAATCGGAAGTTATTTTCGCCTGATTTACCCCATACTAGACTAGATATGGTCTAGAGAGCTGCAGCAGGCGCCCAGTATCTTGGTAGAAACCCCCGCCAGGATGCAAGCTGACTCCAGGTTCATGATACTCGTCACAGAAAATCACCTATGGCAAAGAACACAACTTATCAATCTTGCGAGAGAAAAGACACAAAAACACCGGCGTATCTTACACCGAAACCTTATTTCGACAACTTGGCCCCTATTACTAATCGGGGTTTTTAACTGGAGGGCTACATGAAACGCCGAGCACCGTTCTTGTTCTTCATGATATGATATATTTAGTTTCCGTGAGCTCCACCAAAATCCTGAAAGTATCAAAGAGTAATGTAGTACCTCCGTATTCACCAAGCCTTGTCTAGAATATGACAAGAGGACCAGATAATGAAGACATGAATGTGATGCGATTGGCCTCCCTGCCGAGGCGGAATACCCTGTAACACATGGTAGAGAGGTATCATCTAAAGTGTACGCCTGTATCAGCCAAAAACACCCACACTCTTTAATTAAGCGGTTAGCAGACCAAAACATGACCTGTACAGAAAGTTGGATAGGATCAAACCACCCACTCACTCTCTAGATAGTTTAAATCGAAAATCTTGGACAAGTGGACTTCATGCCATGATGAAACTAATTCCCCAAGAGTTAAGATACATTAAAAAGTGTTCAACGTAGAACCTATCCGTCTGCATATATTCGTGACGCTCGTTATAATTAGTTTAATCATCACGCCGTTATTAGGTGTGAAGGGGACTTCAATTCATAATTACCTAGTTCTAGTTCTTCATATAATAACTGCGTTATTTCATAGCCTCACATAACGGCAAACATTATTTATTATTTTGCAACATATACCTGCTTCTTGTACTTCCCAGTTAAATTGTGAAGAGGAGCCATGTTGCAAAACTCATCTTAAGCAGGTTTAATGACTAGAGTAAAAGAGAACATTGCTCGATAAAACGGCTTAACATAAATACTTTACTAAGCTTAAATGACTACATAGTTAGATATACGTACTATTTACGAAAGTATATAAAATATGCAACTTAATAAAGTAAAAATTTTGAAAATTTATTAAACCTAAGTAATTATTTAAGATTATAATAAGTTATGATTATATTATACGCGGCTTAAATAACTCGTTAAAAAGTGCTAACTATACATATTCGTACTTGTAAGCATGTTCTTCTTAAAATTTCTAAGTACATTAGTCGGTGTTACATTATCGGCAATCTGCCCATCTAATTATATACCAGTTGTTTAGGAAGCATTCGCCTCAATTACTATTCCTGTGGGCTTTCCAGAGGCTTCACTGCCCGCATCCAAGATAAGAGCGAGAGCAGCAACTAACTGCAACTAAGTATGCTATGGTTCAGTCACACGACATGACGGGTGGCATACATTTACTACAGTCTAGTCAATTGAAACCCTTATCTGGAGCTGGGCAGGCTTATATTGTATTGGTTTTTTCTTTCTTCTCGTTAGCTGCAAGTTGGCGAGTCCGGCCCACCAATTGTGCCTAATAGAGGAGCTATGTTGTGCATTTTGCCTGCTGTTAGGTGGCACAGCAGATATAGCCCGGCCTCTTTGTGGCCCAGTGCGGCGGCAGTTCCGTTGGAAGCCCATTGACTCTGTAAGCCACATTCAGGAAACTTCCACACTATGGAGACTAACTCTAGGGACGTTTCAAGTCTTGATAGAAATAAGAAAATGGTTCGCCGAAACATGTGAAACTATATTTGGCAGAGAGTACGGCGGTTCGGGAAAGCAATTTTACTACCCTAAATCAGGCTGAGCAAGATACGAATGATTAGATCATTTTTTCGAGTAAGCAAACTAACTTAACTGGTTGTGTCTGAATGCACGTATTCGTATAGTGAATGAACTGGGCGAGGAAAGTTTCTGGTCAGGAGAATAGAGGGTCCGGAGATCTGCATTCGCGGAAAAAGGACTCGTAAGTCGAAGGCAAAATTGATGGAGGATAATGTTTCCTCCATAGGAAAAGATCGAACCTTACATTGCGTTTTCAACCCCTCATAAGTGGTCTAATGGTGTTACCGCTCCAAATTGTGCCTCAACTACGCCTCGGTTGGGAGGCAGAGAACCGTCGATGCTTATGTTGTGCCACTGCTCCGCCACCGCAGCGGCGTCACCGTCGGGGCCCGACAACCAAGGAAAGTCTCCATAAGCAGTACATATAAGTCTAGCTTCGATCCCAAGAGCGCACAATCTCGAAAAAGGGAGTTGGTTTTGCTATAGTAATCCTATAATTTGCTATTCGATATTAAGCTATTATAATCAGCCAGAACCATCATAATCAAAAAGGGTTCAACTCAATTACCCATAGCATACGTCTAATGAACCTTCGACGATCCTAAACACTTATTACAACTATATAACACCAGAAATGTCGGACGTTAGTACTGGATGGGGAGGCGCTGTAAGTAAAGATATTCCGAAGTTCCCTAGTTTCTTTTTTTAATTATTGGTGTCTTAAAGACCTGTTTTGCAAACTAGCACCTGCCCATCCAAAATACTCCTTTAATCCTCCTATGCAGTGGTTACTGATCCTTATGTTTCCCGCAGTGGTGCGCCTATAGCCGCATGTCCAGGGACCATGACAGAGAATTCTTTGAAGAGGCTCGCAGACGTCGCGACGCCGCAATTGCGCGCGGGGACGACCCGTACGCTGATTTCAAGGAGATGGTCGGGAATAGAGGAGGTGACGCACGGCTGGAACGTGCCTGGAAACGGATCATGGAGGATGCGGACGCAGAGGACACAATGAAAGAGGCGTACGTCGAAAGCCGGAATCCGCAAGAAGCAGACACCGCAGCTAGGTACTCGTACTACGAAGAGCCAATGTCACCAACGACATCATCGGCGTCATCATCGTCAAGAGGAGCCACCAAAAGAAAAGGAGCATGGAGAAGACTGTTTTCGCGGAGAAGGCATCAGAATTGATACTCGGGTGGTGGTGACGGCGGCGCAAAAGGCGTTATCGGAGTCACATGGAGGTTTATACCAATGGTTTTGAAGGCATTTCCCTATAACGGACACAATGAATTCCCTAGATGGGGGCACCTAGTTTAGGGTACTAGAACCAGGTAGCAATACACCAGGCGATCAAGCATTATCTATTGGCCATCAACTACTCAACTATACCCATTCGTGACGATGTAGATGCTAAAAGTGAAGTACCTAACATTAGTAAGCCCTGAGTCATTGCCGCTACCCGTGACTTTCCTCGTTCACCCATAGTTCCTCAACACGTCCCCCGACATGCCGTAATGGTCGGCGGGACCAAGACTGGGGCGCTACCATTCGCCAACACGAACGAGCAGCCCGCCGACCCGTTCACCTCGACCAGCTGCTCCCCCAACACGAAGTGTCCCGTGCCCTCGAGGATCTTGTAGTAGACGGAACCCCACCTCGTGATGTTGTAATCGAGCATGAACCTGATATCGAAGTGGTCCAGGGGTCCGGCCGCTCGCGTTCCCGTATTGTTGCAGGGCACCATCTCGAACGTCCACTTCCCGGACGAGGCGGGGGAAGACACCTCCTCACAGCTGTACGACGCATTACCGGACTGCCACCGCGCGGAGCAGCTCGCCGTGCTTTCCTCGAAAGACCAGTAGCCCCCGCCCTCGGCGTGCGGCGCATGCCCCGCGGTGATCCGGTTGGGGTTCGTGACGGTCAGCGTGATGTCGCTCGGGCTGGCGCTGCAAGACGCCGTTTGGGGGGCTATCCGCAGGGCCGAGACTCTCAACGGTGCCAGGGGTCCGAGGAAGGGTGCGTCGTCCCGCCGGGCGAGACTTGCTTCGCAGAGCACGACCGTGAAGAGGCTGAAGATTATTGAGAGATACATTTTTAATTCCGTTTCCTATCGCAGGAGAGGTTTGAGGTAGTTGTCTACAGATTTTTCATAAGACAATGTAAAGGAGAAGTACCTGAGGTCTAAGAACAGACCGAGAGTCCGCTACCATTTCTAGGAATTCTCACGTATACGTATACATATATATATGTGCTGTATTTACTCTGAATAATTGGTCCTGCCTGCATCCACGACACTCATGCCACACTATTTTAAGCTTGGTGCAACGTAGAAAGGGAAGGGGAATGCATTCGCTATTAACGTAAGGGACGGGGGCGTACATCCGTTGTGCTGTACCCGCAACCGCTCAATACGAGATTCCTGGTGTCCCAACACTTCGGTAGCAAACATGTGACCTATATTAACGTTTTCAACCTGTTGACATGCCATGATACTTCGACATATTGCTATAATAATAGCCCCGGTTTCAAGGGGGTGAAGGTGCATAACAGATTCAGAGAAGACGAGAGTATAGGGTCACAATCAGGCTACCGAAAACGCCCGGTGAGCCTGAGAACATGCTAAATTTATGGGTGAGGTTTTCCGGAGAACATTTTATCCATGATTTATAGTTATGCGTTGAAAATTAGAGTGCAAGCACTTTTGATTTTTGTATGAAACTGCGTTGTCTCGGTAGTGCCGACCACCGTAGACCATAAACACCGACTTAGATATCAAGTCGGCCGGGCGTGATATTCATTTAGTTTTTATTCGCCTAGTTCCGTAACTTTATAGCCACGAGAAAGAATTCTCATCGAGGTTAAACGCGAGCCCAAATAAAGCAGGTAGTTCATCTTCACGAGGTACTTTGTAAGCTCCTGAATCTATGATGATAATAAAATATATGTAGTTGATAAGCAACTTACGGGTTCTAATGCTTGATACGCACAGCTTTCCCTCGTCGCCCGACTCTTCAGTAGAATCTGAAGCGGAAGAATCTATTCATAACAATAGCCGTGCCCAAAAGGGCAAGAACTAAAGCACGTACGTTGCCTTTTTTTAGACAAGATCGAGCCTGTACGCATCACCGTGGGCTATCAATAATGCCATCAATAATAAGAGGAGGTATGTTTGGTATAACGGAGTTGAAAGAGCTTAAACTAGAAATCCTGCCATTATATAGTGAAAAATACCTTACCTTATCGTAGTACGTCGAAAGATGGTATAGCCGGCCACCTGCTGCCCATCCTCAATTGCGTTTGCTTCATGTAATTCACATTCTCCCATGGTCTCTAGTTTGCGTTAGAATTGGCTAGACAAATCACGAAAATATAGTAATCAGGAGTCTTGTTATGCTGTGTTTGTTAATATAGATATGAGGAGTGAATGAAAGGGGCGAGCAGTAATCTTGAGGGGAAAAGGAGAAAAAGCAGAAAGAGGGGGGGGGGCATGGTAAGCCGTAGTCCTAAAGCTTTCCTAAGCTATACATATCATGAACTACAACGTGCTTATGTGGGTTTTCAAAAGATAAGGTTGATGTTCCCATTCTATGGCAATTCACTCGGCGGCAGCGCGATCGTCATAAAAGACACGACATTTCTCAATCTCCCGAAGGCCCTAACTATGACCCCTCAGCTAGTATAGTGCCGGATTTCTCTGCTCTAGAAGCAGTTCGCTCCTAGAGAAACTTGGCTGGTACGATCCCCTGCGCATTGACAACATCCAGCCACAGGGTACACGATTCCTTCACCTCAACCCATGACTTGCCTATGGCATCCACGTCCTCACTCGATAGACCTACGTCGGTTGACAGGTCAATGTCATCCACCAGCCTCTGCAGCTCGTCCGCCATATCACTCGTCGCCGTTTCCAGGGCCTCCGCGCCCTCCACCACGCTCCCGAACAACGGCCGGACGGCCTGCAGCGCCGTGCTGGTCGTCTCGAGGTCCCGCCGCGTGCTCCGCAGGATAGTCAGCAGCTTTTCGATGTCGGCCAGCCCCAGACCGTCCACAACGGTCTTGACAGCGGCAGCCGTTTCAGTGGCGCCGAGTCCGAGCCATTGGGCGGCGGTCAGCACCTCGGCGACGGGGCCGAGGACGCCCAAGCCCACGAGAATTAGCGCCGACGCAAAGCTGAGCGCTACCACATCCCCGATCAGATTGATGATCTTGTCGCGTTCCTGTTTCTCGAGGTCGTCGATGTTCTTGTCGATCTCGGCCAGCTTCTGCTTGATCTGCTCTAGGTTGGCCTCGATCTGCTTGAGCGCGAACTGGTAGTCCGCGGCGGCGGCCTTGAACTTGTTGGCCACGGTCGACGCCGCCGCCTCGTCCGCCCGCGCCGATTTAAGAGACGACCGGACGAATACTTCGAGCTTCATCTGACCTTCCTGGACGAGTTGTGCGCGGGTCTTCTGTAGCAGCGAGGTCGTGTAGATGTCCTGGATGACGGAATACTCGGCCGACATCATATCAACATAATACCGCCGCAGTTTAGTCACCACGTCCAGTAGCGTCGTCTTGCCGGTTTGTTTCTCGTCCCAGTATCCGACGATGCCCGAGAGATAGGGCAGTTCGAGCAGCGTCTGCGCCTCGGTGAAGAAATCTTGCGCCTTCTTGGCCTGAGCGGCTACGCCGGACCCGAGCTCGCCGGGGGCATCGAGGGCGCCGACGACTTTTTCATTGTCTCCCGCAGCCGCTAGTCTCCGGCTAATAGTGGTCTCGATCGAGCTCAGGGCTTGGTTAGCGACATTGACGACCGCCGTCGTACCAGGCTTGGAGCTAATGTCAACACCCCGACTAGCGAGGATGTTGAGGACCTCCGTGGTGTTCTTCTGGATGTCCGCCCATTCCGTGGTCAAGAGTGACTCGTACATCGTCGGATTCTCCAGAACCTGTCCGAATACCCCGGCTAGTATGTTGTAGACGCTGCCTAGACAACCGCTAACCGTCTGGACCATGTCGGTCCAGCTCAAGGAATAGCCATTCATGGACGCTCCGCTCTGTTCTTGAATATTGAGCCATGCTACGGCAGCGTCGATCTGTTTAAGCTTGGCCGACAAATCATTCTCGATCTCCGACTTCATCTCTTCAGTGTACGCGACTATGGCAATCCAGCCGCCCAGATAGACGTACCATGGCACACTGATTTGTCTCTTCTCCTGATCAGCTCGGGCTTTAGTGGACTTGGCTTTGTCGTACAGTTCGTTTATTTGGCATTCCAGTCCCTGCTGGTAGTCCGTACAAGCGTGGTTGACATCGGTAAAGGCGTTGTTTGCCAGGGCAGAGTAGCTCTGGGCCGAGGAGCAATCATCCAGGGCCGTTTGCAGAAGAGTATCCTTGAGCTTAGCAATATCGGCATCATCCCCCGACTTGGAATATTGCTTGTACTTCTCGAGAAGGTCCTGAATGTCGGCACACATGGCGTTCGTCTTTTGCAACATGCCGACCACGACCGGCACGGCGGTATCAATGTAGTTATCAATTTCAGTCCTGTCACTAGATGAGCCGTAAATTATGCCCTTAATTACGTCAGAAATCGTGCTGAGACCGTCGAGCGCCAGCTTTCCTGCGTCAGATTTGGATATGTTGCCATTTATCAACTCAGCTGCACTACTAAGCCGGGGGATATCGTACCACGTGCCGGAATGTACGTTGCCGGTGATCGAGGCCGCTTGCCTACGCAACTCCATGATGAAGACATTCTCCATATGTGCGTGGTACTTTGCGATGTTTCCGTTTGCGAGCTCGGCTTTTCCGCTCTCAACGTGAGCTTGTAGCTGTGTCTCAAGCTGGTAAGGACTCGGCAGAATCACTCGAACGGAGGAAGTAGCAGACTTGGAGGGGATTTTGACGCCTTGCTTGTTCAATATGTCTAAATATAGCTGTGCGGCGTTATAAATGTCGTTGCTTACATTCTTCGCCGCGATGATGGACGACTTGTCGGCGAGGAGACTCTCGCCAAGCTGCTCAGCAGTCGCTTCGTCCATGTCGCCAAGAGAAACGGCATCGTTGAACATTCGACCCCAGAATACGTTGAGCGTTGAGTACATGGAGTCGAGGTCGGTGAAGTTCTGGACAACAGCCGATAGCTCCGAGATTGCCGTGCTCGTGACATCTATCTGGGCATTCGTTTTGGATATCTGATCAGCTAGCTCGACCATCTTGACCCCGAGAGCAACGGAGGCGACGAACCCGGCAACGAAGAGGGCTCCAGCGCCAACGACCCAGAAGGCTGCGGCGCCGGTAGCAAGGGCGAGGATGCCGAGAGCTATGCCGAGGAACATGGCCGCGACAGCACCCCAGAAGGCCGCTTGGAGCTTACTGAGAGCCTCTTCTTGGGCCTTCAAGATGTTTTTCAGGCCCACCAATTTGTCCCTAAGGACTTGCAGTTGGATCGTAAGTTGAGACTTAACGTCGTGCAACTGATCGGTCATGATATTCACCGTGTCCTTGGTGCCTCTGATTGCGGTGTCCATGATCTTGGCCCAGACTTTGGCATGGTCGACGAAACCATTGCCGGCAGCGATTGCATCCGCTGCTTGTTGGTCGTCGGGGGCATTGGCCCATTGGTCAGCAGCTTTCAGAAGAAGGTCAAGGTAGGTATCGTGAGTCCTGGCAAACGCACTGATCTTGTTGACTACGGGATAGAGGGCCATCTGGGTGTCGAGGTACCTAGATTTGAGCGTCTTCGTCAGGACTTGGAGGTCGAGCAGCACGCCCGGCGCGGCAACTCCAAGATTGACAACGCCATCCTGCTTAACCCAACGGGTCCATTGGAGTGACGGCTCCTGGCCATCGGAGGGAGGGTCCTGGACAAATCGTTTGTACAGGTAGCCATCTGCCTGGACTGCGACGGGTCCAATGTCGGTAGCTGTGAACTCTGTCGTCGGCTGGATTGGAGTTTTGTCGCCAATTGTGTATGTGCCCTGCTTGAAGTCGACGTAGAGAGTCCAGGTGTTATTCTGATCATCGACGGCCACTACAGAGTTGTTCCAGTACGCCATGCGTGTCCAATTGGGTGCATGCGCCGGACCATCATCCCCCTTTTGATAGGAAATTGTATCCCATGAGTTGGATGGGTATATGTCGTCCCCGCTAAGCATCTTAATGGACCCGTCCTGCTGGAGAATCAGGAGGTGAAAGTCAGCTTGATTACGGTCGGCAGACAGGACCGCGAACGGAACGACACTACAGAGGTTGGCAGCTGCGAGAACCTTGTCGCCAATCTTCTCCCATCGGTCGAGGTACATCTTGGGCCAATTTCCAACTGCCTCCTGCAGAATGGGGTCTTCTTTGTCCCTATGGCGTCTTCGCCAGACAGCAGTCCCGGCGGAGATACAGAAGTCCCCTTTATAGGGGAAGAGGTGGACATTATTTTTGGAGTCAAGAGTCACACCGTCAGGGAGAGAACCGAAGTAGGTCCACTCGTCTTTCGTGCTGCTCTTAGAAAGGGTGTCTAACTTTGTCGCGAGATACATGATCTGGTTGTTTTTCAAACCGACGACAGGGACAGTGTTCAGAGTAGCAGAAAAGTTATCCAGGTATGGCTTGGTCTGTGCAAGAGACTCAGTTTCAGCAATTCAATAGGCTTCTGGGAGAATGAGATACAAACCAGAACATCGTCGAAACTCGTGACGATTGGTTCGATGGCATTTGCCATATCTTCGAGGCTCTGTGTTTGACTGCCCAGGCCCTTTTTGGAGTCCGGGGACATGGCCAGGAGGAGCGACTTAGCATTGTCAGGTAGTGAGCGTCCCAAAATCACGGCCGACACCCGGGTGTGTTCTAGGGCCTCGGTCGCCTTGATGGACTTCTTCGGTCCCGTGGCTTGGGGCTTTTTGACAGCACGAAGCTTGGCAAGGGTGCTGTCGACCAGTGTGATAGTGCTCCGAAGAGCAGATACAGCCTACAATCTTGTATGAGTAGCGATCGATTCAGTGATGTTGGATTTGGGCTTCCAGGATTTGGCTCACCTTGGCCTTGGCTGCCTTGCTTTCGGCTGCCTCTTGGTCGTTGGTGACCTTGTTATCAGTAGCCTTGACTTCAGCATGGATGAAGTCTCTGACCCTGTCAGCAGAAGCAATGGCGTAGCTGATGGACTCCATGTTGAAGATTGGTATTGAGGTTGTTTCTGTCCTTCAGTACTAAGGTTTTTGGGCCAGAGATATCTCTCCTAGAAATGAGACGAGATCGCGAGCCTTTTATATTCAGTGAGGATTCGTTGTTCTATTTTCTCCAACCCCGTGTTCTCTAACTTACACAGTCCGTCATGACAGTGTAAGTTTTCCTCTATCCAAGAACCCCGCATCCTAACGGCGTGGTGTCTATGTTACTCAAGATCACAAAGCCACCTTGTATCGGGATTGCGTCCCGGGCCTCAGGGCGACAAGGTGATTATCGTAAGTGGTTGCACGATGAGAATACTGGTAGATGATTTGGCTCTTTGGACCGTACAGCGGCGGCTTACTACTTATTGATGTTGCTCAAGCTGCAGAACCCTGTGTAAAAGCTCTGGGTTTCGTGATAGGTGATGTGATCGAGTCGCTGAGATCACCTGTGAGGTTATTGTTGAGGCTACCGTTGTGATCGCCCTCGGTCCTCACCGGTGAGAGACTTTGTTAGTGCAGTTCTAACCTAATAGCCTTGATTTATCGAAGTAAAATCAATAATTTGCAGGACCATACTAATCGCATCGCATACCGAACACGTGTGGCGCGTGTGATTTACAATATCCTAATACACTCCTACCCTTAATAGTGAGTTCAGTTCACATGCTTAATCGAATCAGACCTAAACAATCAACGGCCTAGCGGTCGATTGGAAACTATTGTGGTAAAGCCTTCACTAGATATCCTCTCTATGGGGTTCGGCGAATCACTCGATGCGATCGATTGCAAATTCTGATAGCGACCTTCAGGTCACGAATGCTAGGGAGTGTATAGATCAAGGTCAGAAAGAAGTAGCTGCATGGCTGACTCAAACAGGCAGGTAATATAGGTTCATGAGATTGTTTCATGGTAAGACTTGCTAGCAAATTCGTATTCCAATCCGCCTTTAATTTGAGAGGAAAGGGGATACAGCAGATCGTAGGAACTTTCCGCTCTAGTAGAATATTTCCTGTTTATGCCCCTCGATGTACTAGGTATTGATCTTCAGTCGTGTTCTGCTTCCGACATGTAACAGGTAATATACTTTTATTGGTTCCATCTGCATGGTTGGTACAGATGAAGCCTTTCCTCAATCTACACTGTGAGCATTGTGTGCACAGTGGGATAGATGCGAGGCAGAGTAACTTGATCAAATTACGAAGCCCAACACCGAGGCGCGGGGTTATGTTGTCTATTGCGCTCAAAGGCAGTACCAAGGGATAGCCATATCGGGAAAGCCGAATGTTATATCACAAGTATGGTGACCGAATCTGCCATTGAGGTCATTCGTTGCATTCCGTAGCTAGAAGTTTCCATCGGAGCCATGTGTTCAGGAGTTCGAACGCCTAAGCGCTGTGAAAGTCAACGAGTCCAATGAGTTCCCCCATCTATATTTGCTCCTAACTCCTTCCATATATAGCAACTCTTCATATAAACTTCTGTGGGCAAAGATTGACTGTCTTCCTTACCAAGTGGTCGATCTCAGTAGAATCACAAAACTGATGCATCACACTTGATGGCTAAGGTCGACTGGTCTTCCAAGACTACACCTTCTTTGCCGTTAAGTTGTTCGATTTATATCTCTTTTAATAATTCATTATTAATTACGAGTTTTAACTATTTTTAAAATTATATTTAATTATTAATAACTTTATAATTTTTAAACGTTAATAAGAATATTTATATAAATCATCTCGTGTTAAATTTAATAATTAATTATTTTTAATGATACGAATATATATAAAGTAAAGAAAAAGATGATAAATTAATAGTGGAAAGCCTGGCTTTAAAGCCTTGCTAAGGCTCCTTTTTATAAATTTAATCTTTATATAATATTATACCCCTTACCATCTCATATCATTTAATATAATATTAAAATAAATAAATAAAGTGTATTAAACTATTAATTAAAAACCTTCATATATATAAACTTGAAGTTATATAGTTACTTTAATTTTATATATAAACATTAATTAGTTATTTAATATTATGTCTTCCTCTTTATAGCTTTAAAATTATTATTCATTTTGATTGTTTAGCTATTAACTAGGGTTTGATTTATTTCACAATGATTAAGGTATATTACTATATAGAAATGAGACGAGTTCAATTTCTCGTGCCCTTAGGAAAGCGTCACATGTGCTATTTGCACTAGAACCCGACGTTCACAAGTTCACATAAGAAAATCAAAATTTCCATAGTACTTAATTCTAAATATTATCTTCACTGCTGAACAATAAAGACTTTGCTGGGTCTGCGTAGGATAGGGGATCATCCCATGTCCCTAGACTGGAACGAGTTACTTAACGGCACTTGACAAGGCATTCGAGAAAGAGCTCAAGGGATATCTTATTATTCCCAAGGACTGACTATATTTTAGTACTAAGAGTTAACACTCATGATATCTTAACTTAAAACTCGTTCTATAGTTTAATTTGTTGTATTCTAGATTTGTTTGTATACCACACCCCCTTTCTTTTTTTCTTGAAGATGGCGTCTCGAGATCTTTGATCTACTTGTCATGGTCTTTTAATTCTGGATGACCCTCCCTTCTACATGGCCGAATTATCAAGTGGCCATACTTCAAGCAATCCATGACTATCTGGCAAGATATTACTGACAATACACACACACACACACACACACACACACACACACACACACAGGAGAGAAAGAGTAATCAGGTATTTGAAAATTGTCCGACGGACGTTTTTTCGAGTATACAAGAAAACGCTCATTTACGTATAACTTTGCAGAGGCGACGTTGAATATTGTTCTGGGGATCTAGTAGTACATATTAAGCGTGAAACAGACCTGGCTATTTAATATATCCAAATCACGCTCGCTCATCTCGTCTACCAAGCGTATCTACATCTTCGACCGCGTGATCCCGCCGTCCCTCGTCTCCGTGAATCCTCTTCTGCTCGGCCCTCGCCCTCTCCTTCTCCTTGTTCTTGAAGAAAAACAGCAATCCGATGTCGTAGAGGGCCTTCAGAGACCCCGAGCCCACGAACGAGACCCAGAAGAGGTCGTGGTCGACCAGGAACCCGGTGAGGATGGGCCCGAGGCTCTGGGCTGTGGTCTTGATGACGTTGACCGTGCCCATGACCGCCGTCCTCTCGCCCGGGAGGATAACGGTGGCTAGAAATGCCGAACGCGGGCCAGTGTCCATGGATTGCGTGGAGGAATTGAGGATGCAGAAGAACAGGGCTAGGCGGACATCGTTAGGGATGGGAATGAGGGCCCGGAAAATCTGGGACGGTAGGTGTGTGAATACCATTGTCTAGTTTAAATGTTAGCTGAGCGGCATCCCCTCAAAAAGACCAAGGTGGCAATCGCTAGGAAGGGAGGGGGAGAGGGGGCTCTACGTACATTGACGTTGCCAAATCGCTTGGCAAGTGAAGATGCAACAATCATGGAGCACCCCGCTAGTATCTGGGTGGTGAAGAAGATGGAGCCCAGTTTTCCTTCTTCAACATCGTACTTATACCGGAAGAAATACGTTATCCAAGACCTTGACACGCCAAGTTAGCAAGCTGATATTCGAGATGATGAGCTTAGGGTTCCTACAGTGGTGCAAGCCCCGTTCCGAACGAATCCAGAGCGAAAAGCAGGCATAGGTTGATGACGACGGGTACGCTTTCTTGGCTAATATCAGGAAGCAACCCTCGAATGCCCCCCTTTTTGATTCTCGGGGCAACCTCTTCCCGGGCATTCAGAAGTGGTGCCGTCTCCTGGTCTCGTTCTTGGGGTTTCTGCTGTTGCTTCTTCTCGGACTCGACCGAATGGCTTAACAATAGGCTCAGGACGAGCTTCAGCAAGCCAATAGCCGCATACCCGAGGTATATGAGGCGGTAGGAGTAGATAAGGTCCCATTTGAGTGAGTCGGTGAAGTATTGAAGAACCCATCCGCATGTCATGAAACCGCAGGCAGCGCCAACGAGGCCGGCCAGGCTGTACCAGGCGTAGACATCGCTTCTATGCAGAGGCTCGGTCAATTGAGCGACTATGCTCTCCTCGATGGCCCGAAAGGGGCCAATCTCATTACCACTAGATGGGCGTTATGTTAGCACCCTGCTGGCCCAGAATTAGATCGTGCCGGGAATCATGATCCTCACGTACCTGGGACTAATGACCCCGATAATCGCAGCCAGGAGCAGCACCCAGTACGTTCCCGACGAAGCGAATATGATGCCACTAGCGCTCATCAGCACAGCGCCAAGGGCTAGAATGGCCTTCCGACCCAGGGCGTCGGCAAACAGCGTCAGGAAGAAACTGATACAGATGTCGCCGACCAGAGTCAGGGTCATGAACAGACCGATCTCGGTTTTGCCGATGTTCAGGGCATCCAGGTAGGCGACGAGAATGAGGGTCGATATCCCGTAGGCGAACATGCGCACGAAGCGCTGCAGGCAGAGGAGCTTGACATCGCGCGACGAGGTGTAGAGCGACACGAGCCCCAATTCTTCCAGTACCCGCCTAAGCGGACTGCGACGACTCCTCGCCGCCAAGGCAGGTGTTCCAGGCGGTGAAGGAAACTCTTCGGACATGGCTCTTCACTTAAATGAACTCGAAAAGATACTACGGGGGAAAAGGTGAAATGAATGAACAGAGCAGGACAGTTAGGCAGCAGAAGTAACAAGAAATATGTATAACACAGGCTTGGCGATCCTTTTCCGTATGCCGACCGCCGGGGCTACTAGCACGGCGCGCCCCGGAGTGGGTTGGACTGATACTCGCACTCGGTTCGAACCTCGCAGGGCTTCTCGGAGATAGCAGGAATCAACCAACAAGGAGCCGTATCCGCCTAGGTTACAAACGACTGGTCTAGGTAGACATACCTACCGTAGCTGTGGACACGGGTAGATCAAGCTCAGGAACATGGTACTGAGGGAAAAATGGTTCTAATAATCAAGGGTGCAAAATCCTTCGGCTACAGAGTGCATCGCGATGTAGCTTGGTAGATACCTCCTAATAGGTGTAGTAACAGAGACACAGATTCCAACGAATAGAAGCCAGAGACATATAACCCACAGAGGATTAGTATGCCCTTACAAAATACGGCAAGGCGCCACATGTCATCATCGAAGATCGTACCGTCACGTCCAAGAAAAATAGTATTCTTCCTCATGTCACCACGCGCCGTGATGAGCATAACGAAAAGAAAAAAAAAAGAAAAAAAAAGTGCGGGAAAAGTAAAATAGAACAAAAATTACACAAGTTGGAACACCCAAAGGGCATCGCCAAAGAACAGTCGACACCGCGATGTGCAATGCAGGTCTTCCATCCTCCCCTCGAAGATTCTTGAGCCGTCTTGGGGCTTGCAAGGTAAGTTTGAAGAAGAAAAGAAGAGAGAGAAGAGGCAGAGACAGAGACCCACTTGGGGTTTTACTATTTTTTTTCCCTCAGGGCGGTGAATAGCGGTGTGGGGATCCTGCCGGCAGAACAGCCCACGGCTGGCAGACAGCTGGTTCGCTTGTTCCATTACTCACCTGCACCCCTTTTTGAATACCTACATTTCTACTACCGCGCCCAGTTTCTTTCCTCCTTCTTATAATATACCAAATTATGTACCTTAAGGGTATGGGCCTTGCTTCAAAATCCAGAATCAAGTTAAGGATTAATGTTTTTCTTAACATTTACACGCTGTACACCGCATAGCAAGACAATCAGATGGGGCTGCCAATTTGCAAGCCAACTAACTAACTCACTGGACAGCCTTTTCCGCGTTTCCCCTGAATGCGGTGGTCGGCTAGGACGAGAAGAAGAAATAAAAAACAAAGGTTGTCGAATTCACATTGGAGATATATATTTATATATATGCATCGAAACGCCTCAATAAGTACAAGGCCCCTAGCATATATAATATATCCTCAGGATATCAACCCTTCCCCCCTCCCCTTTTTGTAGGTGCCTAGGTACCTATGTACGCATGCAGGTTAGGTAGCAAGGGGCGAGACATGTCCCTATCGAAGCGGCGGCCAAAACACGCCCCTGCGCCACATCTGCGCGCTGCTCCTGTTCTCCGACCTGAACGAGCACGTCCGCCAGTCGTCGATGCGGGTGTCGCCCCAGGAGTTCTTGGTCGCGCGGTCGGGCGCGCACTCCTCCCAGACGAGGCCCAGGTCCAGCCCCAGACCGCCGGTGAGGTGTCCCTTGGCCTCGGCGTCCGTCCGCGCGGCGCGCTTGCGCGCCGTGATGCTGACCACGAGCTTGGTCTTGTCGTCCCCCGCGGCCGCGCCCTCGTGGCCGTCGAAGCACGGCGACCACGTGATGTTCCTGTTCCACGCCTCGATCCTGAAGGCGCCGTCGAACGGCATGTAGCCGCCGATCGCGTGCGGGGCCGTGTTCTCCATCTGTTACGGGTGTGTGCGTGGGCGCGCGTTTGGCCCGTCGAGGTTAGTGAAGGCCCCTTGTTGAATGCTCTCTTCTGTTGAATTGATCTATACGGGAAGGTGGGGAGGGTGAGGAGGGAAGGGAAGGGGGGCGAGACAAAAAAAAAACCATATTCTTGCGAATATAACGGTGGTTTCGGGACTTACCATCGTCGACGAAGACAGGTTCCATATATACGGCTGCGTGTTCATGGGGTTGCGCTTGTTATTCTCGTACTGTAAGACTGTAGAGGCGTTCATGTGTAACGAGACGCCTTTATCCAGACTGATGTTCCCTCTGTAGGTCAAGTCGTTGACCCTGACGCGGTACTTTGGCAACCACGATGTCAGCTCCATCGTAAATTGGCACGTGGCCACGTCGGGGCCCTGGTCGTGGGCATACACCCCAAAGCGCACCGCGGACATGTCCAACCTAAACTTTTCCCTTTCTAACGAGACATTGATCTGGCCTGGCGCGCACTGGGTCCAAGTCTCCGACTTTATGGCCTTGACTACGGGAAGGTGTACAGGAGGGGGGGTCCAGGCGAGCGTGGACGCCACAAGAGAAAAGCTCGTGACAAGGAGAGAGGTCTTCATTGTTAGACGACGCTTCGAAAATAGAGGTAAGAGGTAGGTAGGTTGTAGTAAACGTTTCATCTGGTCAAGATCTAAGCGAGGGGTTGATATGTATTATATTGTCTTCGGCATGGCAGTCCACTGCTCAAACTGTGGCAAGCTCCAGTCACCCTACCAAAACTCACTCGCCTACCCCCATTTTCTATCAACTTAACAGTCACAACTAACCTTGATCCCGCGATATCACTTCAACCAATCTCGATATCGCCTGAATTCCCTCATGGTTGTTGAGATTGAAGCTTAATTCTTGTATGGTAGGCAACTAGAAAGTATAAGGAAATAAGTACTGTACAGGTGGACTTAAGTAGGGTACTTCAAGTCATGTGCAGTCATCGTACTGTGTACCTCGGTTGCTGAATAAGTTTAACAACAGTCGCCTTAATCCCAAACCTCGTCGTCGTTTCAATCTAATTTAATTAATAATTGATGCGTTTATTTACACCTAGTCGCGTTAGTCGTGTCAAATTGTCGAAATATAATTGCGGTGATAACAGTAATCAAAGTGACTATCAAGAGAAAAGGGGTTTGGCGATAATGAGACATATAAGGTACCTTAGGCATATACAACCGTGCTGGACTGTAATGAGAGTGAAATAGATTTAGAGAGAGGTAAACAATTAGAGGTGTATCTAAGGATTTTATGAGGCTTGCAGCAGTTTAAGAACTGGTCTGCCATATCCCGTGTTAGAAAACCTTGACGTGCATTCTACCCCGACATCCTACCTTCACATTAAAGCTCAATCAACCAAAGCCTCAGTGGCTTGTGTTAGCCTTCCGGTTTTGTTGATATTTTCAGCGAAAATTGAAAATAAGAGCTCGATTTTAATCTTGTTTACCAAGGTACTTACTTTCTCAACTAAAACCAATCTCAACAAATCTATAGCTAACACCCTCTCCCCCCCCTCTTTCTAAGTATTCCCCTTCTCACAGCCTAACAACACTTACATTAAGCACCACCTCCGCCTCCTTCAGATCATTCAGGACCTGCCTCGTGATCTCACCCTCAATACCCAATATCATAAGGGCCCCACCGTCGCCGCCGCTACCAGTAGCCGTATGTATCCCCGACCCCAACAACCGCCGAGTCCGTCCTCCTGAGCACTCCTCCATCTCCCTCCCCATCATCCCCATCCCCTCACATCCAAGCTCGCGACCTGATATTAATCCCGTTCCGTACCTGCCCAGCACCGAGCCCACGCCGCCGATCTTGCCCGGCTCGTAGTTGTGTGTGAAGTATGAGCAGCGTTGGCCTCGGGTGTGAAAAGCCGGCCGTGAATGGTGAACCGGCAGAGCTTGTAGGTAGGTGTATGTATATATTGTCCCAGCACCCGCACCTGCACCGACATAAATGTTGCGTGTACGGCCAATACCCATGCGCTCAACGAGCCGCGCGAACGGCTTTAGCCGCCGGCGGTACTCCTCGGGCGGGTCGTAAACTTGGTCTCGGACAGGACGATGAACCCGTGGTCCGCGGGGATATGCCCGGTGAGTTGCTCTGGCATCAATCCCTGAGGACAATCGACCTCGGAGTCCGCACCGAGTAGTGCGAGCCCTGCCGTCTGCACGCTAGCAGATACGGAGCCTGCAGCCATTGTTGTGTGTCGGTATGCGAAAGGGGCGTGCGTTTTTTTCATCAACTTGACGGACCCAGGAAGACGAGCAATATATGGAAAGAGAATATGTGAAAGATAGTTTAAATACATGACGTTATAGTCGCCGAGTATGACTTATACTTACCAACCTTACCTCGCACTGCGCTGTGGGGGTGGTCTATGCATCAAGGGTTTAAATGCAAATTTTCAGTAGCTACACTAGATTCTCTGGACCATCAGAATTATAACCCACGTTCGTTTTCTTTTGGTTTCCTTCATCCAATACATCAGCGCAGTTAGACAGTACACGCACATTATTCATGACCTCTTACGATGCCCATAAACAAGCATCATCTAGCCCGCTTGCTAAGCTTAGGTAGCGCACACTCGGGTCTTGTCTTGTGGAATAACCGGGACATAAGCAATGACGGACCACTTGGCAGCCAATAATTGCAGTATAGAGGGTCCTTTGATGGGCCCAATAGCTGGACAGAGGAAATGCAAGCCACGTCGTCTCGCTAGTCAGGTAGACTCGTCGCGTATGCAAGTATAAAGGCCATCTGAGAGGTAAGGGAGCATCCGGGCCCGGCTTCAGTCCTGCAGCTTGGCTTGCTAATTATCACCCCGCAATCCTCGTCAGTTGAGCCAGTTTGATACAATATACAGGTCAAAGATTTTCGTAGGGGATTTGTAGACGATAGCACAATCATGGAAGCACCATACTGGTAAAGACGTCTCAGGGATTGGCAAGTTGGCAAGGCCCCCCCCCCAAAGACGCGTCGTTGGTGAACATCAATGATTGAGGTTCGATTGGGAAGAAGTTCCTGGGTGCCAAGAGGAGTTGGTCCCCTCATCATGCTCCCCGCCATCTTGGCTACGGACTATATGCATGCTTATATTATCCATGTATGTATCATGTAGGCCTAGCGGGATTATTCTGCATGATGTTGTGTAGCTTGGGTTATGAAGCCGTCTAGGCTATGTGGCTTAAGTTGTACAAGATAGGTAGAATAAGGGGGCCAAGACGGGGAAGCCTACCTCGGGTCGTAGGACAAGTCATCATTTTTTCATTTTCTCAAACCTAATATGGTAGTAGTAGATGACTGCAACAAATCAAGGCCTCATAAAAGATGAAATGCTAATTAAGGAAATCATCTTTCGTTCATTTTCTCCCCTTTTCTTTACTTTTCACATTATGTTTCTGAGGATGAACTTACTAGCTTCCTTCCCTGAGCCTAGAAGTTCTCCTTACCAGCAAAGCGCTCATTCTGTACGATCTCGACCCAGTATCCATCCGGGTCGAGAAGGAAAGCGACGTTCTTCATCCGCCCATCTGTGAGTCTCTTCTTCCAGTTGCAGTTCAGGGTCTCGAATCGCGCGCAAGCGTTGTCGATGTTGTCGACGGAAACGCCTGTCTTGGCATTAGCTACCCATGTTCCAAACAGACTATTATCGTTTTAAGCCACAAATAGGTAGGCTCTGATGTGGGATTAAAAATAGCAAGTAGGGTCTCTAAGCGACACTTACAGATATGACCGAAACCCTGGGGCTCCGAGTTTCCGTCGTGGTACTTGAAATTCTCGTCCTTCTCGGTGCCGTAATTCCACGTAAGCTCGAGCAGGCCTTCGTAGTCGGCCGTGAAGCCGTTCTCGGGCACGCCCTTCGAACCCGGGTAGCCGAGGAAGTATAGGTTGAAATTTGCAGCAGGCTGTTCAACGGTGCGGAACAGGCTCATTCCCAGGACCTCCTGATAGAACTTGAGCGACTTCTCGGCATCCTTGACCCGGATCATGGTGTGGTTCTGCAGCACCCAGCAAAAAAAACCAGCTAGTCAGCAATCAGGACCGAAGAGAGGACATGACCAGGCTAGCACATACCATCCGATAAGTCCCGGGATCTGTCTCCTTGCCTTCCTCCCCGGGGTCTTCGGCACCTTTACTGCCGATCTTTTTGCTGATGATCTCGACCCAGTAACCATCGGGGTCGAGCGCAAACGCGATGTTCTTCATGCGACCGTCGGTGAGCTTCTTTTGAAACTTGTAACCCGCGCTCTCGATGCGCTGACACGCGGCCTGGATGTAATCGACGCTGATGCAGACGTGACCGAACCCGCGGTGGGGTTCCGCGTTGCCGTTGTTGATCCGGTAGTTGGGATCATTCTCAGTATCGTAGTTGTGCGTCAGCTCGATGATGCCTTCGCGATCAAACGTGCTGTTCCCCCGCGACAACGCCGAGGACCCATCGTAGCTCATGAAGTATAGGTCGAACTTGGCTTCTGGGAAGGACAGCTTCTTGACCAGGCTCATGCCGAGGAATTCGTAGAACTTAACTGGACGGGTACGCAAGAGAAAAGGGGAAAATTAGTATTGGCCTTTTGAATATACTAGCGAGGGCGTGCGACAAAGAAATCGCATACCGGATTCCTTCGGGTCCTTCACTCGTATCCTATGAGCGGGGTGTCGACCTCTCCATTCAGCCAAGGTTCCGCTACATTCCGGGATGTTTGTATGTGCTTTGGTGCTTACATCGAGTGATTAAACTTGTAGTTGTTCGTATCGGTAGTTGTCGCCATGGCTGCAAAGGTTCGGTGGACGTCTAACCGAAGGATTGCGATCAGTATCTGTTCGTGATGGTGGGGTAGAAGAGATAAAGGGAAAATTGTGCTCACTTGAGAATCGCGCGATTGGTCGTAAGAAAGATAGCTGTAGCTTGATCCGCTGAATGGCGCGGAGAGAATACATGTAGCAGTACGTCGACAAGGAAATGAGATGTGAAAACAACGGTTCTAGAAGATGACTACCTCCTAAGTAAGATATATATAACGAGAAATAGAAATGACATATACCCCGTTAACCCCGTAGCGTGATTGCTCAAGCTACAATGACGATTCCATTGTTACCCCACATTCGCGGTTACCGCTGCCGGCTCGGAACCAATTCGGATTGATGCATAGATATTAAATAGAAACAGCGTGACTGGACAATCAACACATCGTGCATATATATATAGGTAATATATATACCCAGGTAGGTATCCATTTTACTCCTTTCCTGAAGAACATGAAGACCTGAGAACTCCTAGACTTCACGCCCACCTACCCACCTAGCAACCACGCATTGCCGTGGCGCAACCTTATCAAATTCCTGGTGCGCGCACCCCCTTTTCTCCTAGCAACATTGCTTGTCTAGAACTTTTTCACTTCCTAGAACCCATATGATGTACAGTACACGATGACAACAAAGAAATATCCCAAACGACTGAGGGAGACTGGTTGAAGGAGACTTGCGTGCAAGAATACTCCTGATATGCTGTTTTCTTGCACAGCAGTGCTTCGTCATAAAATTGAGAGCATAATGCTACGAAGAGCCTATGAGGTGGCTTATGGCTCCGACAACCTTCTCAGTGTCGAAGTATTCACTCGGGGTGACGAAGAAGGCCAAGGCAATTATGATATACAGAGCCATCAACTAAGAACTTGTCAGCATTCATCGAAAAACGAAGCCACTCAGGGGAAAAAGCCTTACCATTGCGCCCTCCAAGTAGTTGGAGTTTCCATCCTGAACGGTGTAGATAACTACTAATACAGACATGGCGAAAGATACCGTTTCAACTAAACCGCGGTTAGCACTGTTATGCCCGTGTTGAAGACGTTACTCACAAGTCTCGAAGTGCAGGTCCATATTCCTGTCCATAGCCCAGCCGAGTACTACAAGGAATGGTGTCACGAACAGAGCAATCTGAATACTCGAGCCGATGGCAACTCCCATAGCCTAAATAATGGATTAGTCTCGCAGTATAAATTATTCATGGTGTAAAGACCACATACCAGATCCATCTTGTTCTTCACGGCGACCACTACCGCAGTGACGTGCTCCGCAGCATTTCCAACAATGGGGATTAGGATAAGACCGATGAAGCTTCGGCTGATATGAGCGCGCTCTACGAGTGCGTCGATACTGTCTACCAAATAGTCCGCACAGACAGAGACAAGAACCGTCGTTATGACGAGGACAGCAGCGGCGGACCATACACTCAAGTGCGTCTCCTCCTCCTCCTCTTCTTCTTCGCCTTCCTGGACACCCTCGCTTGCTGCTGGAGTCGGTAGGCCCTCAACCACATCACCGTTGGTGGGCAGCTGGGATTCAAGTTGCGATGGGTTGGGTTTGACGGGCTCCTGGTTGCCAAACAAGTTGTGATGCGTCTTGAGCTGGAAAACAAGGTAAAGAACATAGAGAACCAGCAGGATGATAGCCGTGCCGCGCGAGAGGGAGAGGATCGTTTTAGTGCGCTCGGGTTCCTTTTCGCCCCTACCAGTGCCTATGATCATGAATAGCTATGCCGTGTCAACTTCCATCCGCACAAGACTCTACAAGCTATAAAGATGCGGGTTTCTTACTGTTCCGGGAAGAATTATCGAAGCGGCGGACAGAGTCATCAAAGAAGCGGTCGTCTGAGCGGTGATAGACGCGAATGTCTGCTCGCGCCCGTTTCCGTGCTCATCCGTCATGTTGACAATGCCGCCAAAGAAGAAACACATGCCCATGACAAGCAAGAGGTTCGAGAGAATGGAGCCAATCATGGACGACTTGACCACCTCGATTTGTCTTTCCTTCAGAGCAATGATGCTCACCTGCAGGGTATAGTCTTTAGTATACGTATGGTATATGATGTCGGGGTGGGGGCCAACCTACAATCAACTCGACTGCGTTGCCGAAAGTGGCATTTAATAGACCGCCCAACGACTCCCCAAGTTCTACTGATATCTCCTCCGTCGCGAAAGATAGCACGGCCGCCAGCGGGATGATGGCGAAGAAGTTGATAGTGAATACAGCGATTGGATCCCAGCCGGTCTTCCCAGCAATAATTCCAATTGGCACAGCAAAGAGAAGAATGTTGACGTAACCTAGCCATAGCAATGCGACATTAGCAACGAAACAAACCTACGGAGTTGGTTCCCGAGAATGCACGTACTGCTTAACAATGTAGCCTTTGCGACGTGCCATACACGCGCTGGATATCTAACCCATGGCTTCGGGCTTTCGGAACCCGGCGTGTATTTCAGGTTGAAGAAGAATTCCCAGGTCTCGCCGTGACACCGCGATCGAAGCCCGCCGGCGGTTCGGCCGCCTACCAGAGGAGTGCGCTCGTGCGCCTCTCCATTTTCGTATGGAACATCATGGCCGGTCAAGCCCGTGGCTGCTTTGCGCACCTGTCCTAGGAAACTCGGTAAAACTGTATCACGATCCATCGCGTGTCATCATTAGCTGACAGTGTGCGTTGGGGTTTGGCTGGACGGTATTATGGTAACGACGACTACCATAATCTACGAGAATATAGCACGCAACTAGACAAAGGCAGAATTCCAACGGGGGGAGACGAGGCTAGCTCTAGGACAAAGGACTGGGCATGTAATTTGCAATTGGAGGTGTGCAAGTTGGGAAGGGGTCCGAGAGAAGAAAAATGTCTGGTTATGTAAGGTGGTGGCAGGAGTAGGGCTGGTATTGTACTTACACACCATCTTCCAGGATGCAACCTCGGACTTGGAGACAAGCCAAAGTAACGCAAGCAAAAGCCAATTTGCAAAGATCGGGGCGCCGGGGCAGTGTGGAAAATGTCAGGTACCTAAGGGTCCTGGGGCTTTGGCTTATCGGGCGGAATGGGGGGACCGTAGTAGTAGGAGTAATAGTAGTAAGGGTAGCCAAGAGAGTCCAAAATGAAAGATGGCCAAGCACTCGAGTAGATCAATTCTCTAGGTAGGTTCGGTTGGCGAGGTCGTGGTGATCACCGGTACTTGTTGCAGTATTAGTTCTACGCTAGATTCGAGGGTCGATTCGAATGAAGCGTGTGCGTGCGTGCGTGATGGGATGTACTGGAATTGTATCATGTGTCTCCTGAACAGACGATTCTGGTTCGTTGTTGGTTGGAGAAGAAAAGATAGCGACAAAAAAAGGAAAGAAGATAAGACTCACTGAAACATCCACGCATCAATTATTCATAGTTTAACGTAGTTGTGGTTGTAGTTGTATTTGTTAAGAATTGGGAGACAACATACGATTAGGTAGGTTACCTCTTGACTGGAACTTCCAATAGCGACTTCACCCAGCGCAAGCGGCACCGTAGCAACAGCGTCAACAATTGTCAAGGCGTCTTTCAATACGAATGAGCGGACGCTTTTGCTCTCAGAAAGTGGATCTGTTTAGGTAGTCTTGTCGTCAACAATGAAGCTACATTCCACGTGCCCCACTTCGCGGTGCCTACTTGCGTATCAGATGAGAGCCTATTATGGTAAAACGTGGCGCGAGCCTTTTTTTCTCTGTCTCCGGTATCTCGTCACTTTCCAGGTTATGTCAAACCAAGATGATGTCTTTGTGGCGGAGCAAAGGGGTGTACCCCCACATTAGCTTCCCTACCAAGATCTTAAGCTTCGAAGCTACCCTTTACCTACTACTGATCGACAAAACCGCCCAATTGGATCCACATGTATTCCCCATTCAATGGGCGTGGTACATGACAGGTCAGGCTTAGCGCCCTGTCACTACATTTATGAAAGTTATGCGATATAAACCCGCATCTTGAACAGTCGCGAAGTTGGAATAGCTGCCGCTATTTAAGCTATGAACTCCGGCCGTAGACCTTACTTTGTTAAGATTCTTGGTATGTTAATATAAGTAATTCCCAATCTTGTATAATCATTTGACAACTGCTGTATCACTCACCAGCTCACTCCAGGTTATCTCCGAAATCTCCGACACAGGTAAGCAGGTACAGATATGTCAGGTACATATGTACCTCACTTAAGCAAACCATAAAAGCAGTTGTTAAACTTGAGACTTCCATTATTTTCCTTAGCATTAGGTATTCATCTTCAAGTTCAAATCTATGTCTAGCGTGTAACCGGATACTTACAGAAGTTTTGCGATATCGGATTCCTTCAACCGACTTCCCTGACCGGTCTTCGAAGAAAACTAATAATCTACGATTTAGGGGCAAAACCGTAGACAGCTGGTTCGACATCGACGATCTGAATCGAATAGAATGAACCCAACTCTTGTAGCCTTTTTTTTGGGACATGAGTTTCCTCGCTACACTATTAAGAGTCGTTTGATTCTATGGTAAGGTAAATGTTGCGTTTTGAAGTCAGACTTATATAAATAAACTCTTAAAAATACATGTACGGCAATAAACAGTGTGCTTCAATCAACTTGTGTAACTCTAGCCTAAGTTTTATGCTCACTTGAATGATTCCAAGAGATATAGTTTCTATGAAACAAGTTTAGCTCCGGGTATGAATACTACTTTACACCACCCCACTGAAACAGGTAAATCTTATCCCCTTGGTTTCCTCTTTTCTCAGATCGCCCGGTTCCCATCCCAGTCGTCATTATCATCACACACTTACCGTTCCTATATTGATTCCTCAGGAGATCATAGCTAGCCAGAAGGGCTAGGTAGATGCGGGAGTGACTATTGATTCTTCTCCACCGACGGATAGACAGATAGCGACAACTTTATTTGATTAATCAAGACAGAAAAAGACGCAGCCAACACTACCTAGACTTGACGATAAATCATTAGCGACGGGACCAATAGAGTAAACATGAAAAACTTCCGCCAAGAGTGGCTATGTTAAAATGTATGTGCGAGTAGGCACATACGGGCATGCGACTAGATTAGCGGGAAATTCCTATTAGAAGGCATCGTATCAGGATTCGGGGATGAACTTCGGGGATGGGATGGAATGAGGAGTGGAGGCCTCCCACAATTCCCAAAACGAAGCCGCCGGGCGCGTGCAGGGCCCAGAATTTTTTGCTTGCTTGCAGAAAAGATGACAGGGGTAAGTTGCCTTTTATCGATAAACAAGTTTCACGACAGCCGCAGCACGCTAATAAACCACATATTGAACTCACTCACATAAACCTCTAAAGTGTTACATTACATTACCTAGGTGGAATATTGAATCTGTTCACTTGAGCTGTTTAATAGCTTTAATCGACATCAAATACTACGTCATTCTAACCCCATTGTAGATTATCTCAGATCAATATCCCCCATGGACTTTCAACCTAAGGTTATTAGTTGGTAGAGGAAAAGGGGGGGGGGGGGGTGCATACATATGCACACGCATGCATACCTACTTACCTACCTACCTACATACCTTGTGCCCCGGGATTCGCGGAGGGAGTACATGTAAGATTACCTACCTACCTTCTATCGGCTTTCTGCATCTTATAGATTAAAGTGTAAAAACCTCCCCTCCCTCCCCTCAAATTATTAATTACCTACGTATGTAGTTACCCATCGTACCTACACTATGTATCATAGGTAAGTAACGTCACTCGCATTCGGTGTATTGGTAAATTCGTCGTCCGCTTGGCTTCAAAGGGGGAGGATGTAATTTATATTAATAGCCTCATAACCAAAAAGGGGTACATATTGCGGGGGAAGGGGGGGGAGTGTTCTATATAGGGTATGTCTCTATGGAATCTAAGTATCTTAGGTATCGGGTTTTGCAATAGGGAAAAGAACCTCCACAAGTCATCAGAACCGTCCTTTTCTACCTGTTCGTTCGTTTTTTTGTTCTGGTAATAAACTCAACTCTCTATAGGGGTAGGTAGTGAGTGAGTGAGCAAGCCTCCCATTCCACTAACTCCCAAGGGGAAAAAAAAAGTGCCGCCAAAAAATATTCAATCGATCCCAACCGTAACAGTCATGAATGAAGACCTTTAGAACGAGTTGTTCTCGTTCTAAGCTCGGTTTCCAATCGTATTTTTCATACATCCAGATCCTTCATGGTCATCATGCCTTATTCGTTAACATCAAAAGCCAAAACGAGGTTTCATCCCCGTCGTGAACATCATCGTCGTAATCACATGAATGCTATTACATATCATTAGTATGTTGCACACTCACACGCCCACCACGTATATTATCTGAGAGACAAAGAGAGAGAGAGAGGAAAAACTCACCCGCAGCATACGCCATATACCAAGCCAGCGAGGCGCCCCCGTCGAGCCACCCGCGGTCGAAGTCCCTGGCGGTGAAGAAGTCCCAGGCGGCGCGGGGGTCGACCGTGGCGAGGTTGGCGTAGAGGATGCCCTTCCAGCCGCCGTCGACGGCGTCGGCGCGCCCGTTGTCGAAGTACGTCGCCCACTCCTCGCGCACGAAGCCGGCCGGCCGCGTGAGCTTGGTGCTCGGCAGCAGCGGCAGCATGTGGATCCCCTGCACGTACTCGGGCCGCGACCCGAAGTACGTCGTGTGGTCGCACTTGTTCTCGAACAGGATCCCCGCCACCTTGTTCCCGACGAACTCGGCCGGCTGCACCGTGTTCCCCGCCGTGTAGAGGTAGTACTCGTTGAGCGACCGCGCGACGATCGACAGTATCAGGTTGCCACTGTTTTTTTTGGGAGTGGTGCGTGTATATTAGTATTAGTTACGTTAGGTAACGCAGGGGGAGAGACGCAAGATTTAGGTATTTCAGATCCGGCTTGGGGTAAGTAAAAATGTGTCACCGTCGCACGCGCTTACCGGGCCTCCATGTTTCCATCTTTGATGGTCTTCCCCCACATCTTTATCGCATAAGCATGCATCGCGTCCTCGGAGCTCGACTCCTGATCCTATTCTCATGTGTCAGTCTCAATGGTTTTTTTCTTGGCAATATAGAGGTCGTGGCACCAACCTTTCCGTCAGCAGTTTCGTATAGACCATGAGCCCAGCTGTGACCGTGGTACCAGTCAAAGTTGCGGAAGACCGGGAAGTACTTATCCGCTGGGGACGGGTTGGCGATGTCTCTGACGAGGGAATTCACGTAGTCGACGTTCTCTTTGGTCAGCCAGGAGGGATCCAGGTAGCCAATGATCGCAGCGGCATATATGAAATAGCCGTAGTGGAAGTGGTGGTCGTTGTAGAACGTGTTGCCAAAATCGGCACCGTTGTTCCCTGTTTGGTACGTTGCCGATGACACAAGACCACCCCAAGCGCCTATCAGAAGTCAGCCTCGTTTCACGTTCATATATATATATATAACAATGATAACTTACTTTCATAGTACAGCGGAAATTGCTGCTTGTTTGAAGTAAAACGAGTGAAAGCCACTTTCAGGTTTGCTAGCCCGCTCTGAGCTGCTTTGGGGTTCTTCAGCAAATCATTGACCGTGTAGCACAGCCCGGCAAACTTCGCGAGTGCCTGACTCAAAGGTTAGTCACTTGTCTTTAGGGATAAGAAAGATGGTTAGAAATTGTCGATAATTACCTTCCCGCTGAAGTACATCGAGTTTTGATTCGCCTGGGCATCGACGTTCTGGGACAGCTCGTTAATCGCTACCTGGCTAATGATATTGATCGCCGCGTCCTTCAAGTTCTTCTTGGGGCCGGTCACGGGATCCCAGGGGGCGAAATCCATGGACAAGGGCATGTTAGGCTCGACCATTGTCCACGAATCCGCAACCACGCCGGTCGCAATGCCCTTGGTGGTGGTCTGCAGCTTGGCCGCCGACGCGGCTTTTTTGGTGCCGGCATCAAAACTGTTAACGTGATGAGGCAGAGCGTACATCAGCAGCGGTACGTTTGAGAATCCAGCTTTCTGGAAATTGAACGTGTACGTGCCCTTCGACCCAGACGCCGAGCCTGACAGCGTGACGCCGACTGGGTAGGATCCGGATGCCCCATCTATGATGTCCTCGGCACCGCCGGGGTCTTTTGAGACCTGAACTATGCCATTGAACGGCTTGGTGGCCCTCGCTTCGACGTTGCTCTTGATAGAGAGCTCGAACGGGTCCCCCTTGTCGGAATAGGCGTAAACATGCCACACCTTGCCGTCCTCTAGGGAAATCGAATACTTGGTTACGCCTTGTTTGGGTCCTATGTTTGACTTCGTGATCATCTTGAAGAAGACTCCGGTGCTGATAACTGGAGTACCGCCTTTATAGACAGCCGTGACGAAGCCCATGCCTTGTACTAACGGGAAGGTAACCAGGGGTTTTGCCTTGGAGTCCGTGTGCAAGTTGACATTGATAGAGTGGGAATTCAGGTTGTCCGATGTGAGAGCGGTACTAGACCCAAGTTCCACCGCAGAGAGACACAGTGACTGAATCCCAGTAGGATTCAGATAGTACCTTGCAGCACCTGTATCTGGCTGTGTCTGACCGTATACTCTCTGACTTGCTTCGATATGTGAGATCCACAATCCCCAGCTGGCCCCGGCTCCCTGACCCTTGGCCCATGCTAGCGAATAGGGGTGCACATATGAAGGGGAAGACTGATTGCCGAGAAAGAAATTGGCATAGAACTTGTTCGTGCCAATAGGCGCGGGGCCGGCGATCCCAAGTCGCGGTACTGGGTGGTCTTTCCGGACTTGAAAATACGCAGGAGGCGCAGTAGTTGCAATCGGCGCGCCAAAGATATTCGACGACGGCATAACTGCGGCTACCGATGGCGTCGTTGATGGTTGCGATGTAGGACTTAGAGTTGACAGTAGCGAAGTTGGACTCGGGATCGAGTTCGTTAAAAGGGGTATTGAACCTACTTTGCCAGCAGTTTCTAGGCTAGTAACGACAATGCCAGTTGTGTCGGGCTTGACACCAGATGGTAATGGAGGAAGAATCTGGGCGACTGCTGAAGATACTGAGATCGTGGCGATGACAATAGATTGGTAACCTTCACGATGGAGATCTTTACTTGTTGATACCGCCAAGTAACCCTCTCTATGATTGTCTTGGCCACAAGATTCGGGCGGTCCTTTTTTAATGATTTCGAGCGGGATTGTCCGGGCAGGATCAACCTGAAGCAACGTTAGTATCAGATACAGCAACATGATGACTTAAGGAAATATGATAGGGATAGGGAGAGTAGGGGGGGTCTCAGCGGTGGGTTTTCTGGTATATATCGCAGCGTCGTCAGAGCTGTCTACGCCCGACTCGAGGCCTGGTCCTGCGGCCACTTTATCCTAGAATACCGGACGAGACAATGGTTCCATGAGGTTGTAAAAGATGTGTGACGATAGTGTAAGCATTGGATGAGCCTCTCTTGTCGAACCCGGGGATCGTGGGAGACTTGTATAAGCCGATGGTGGACATCGCAGGCAACGAGACGGGGGTTTCGAGGAATGGGTTGGAAACACCAGACGACGGTTGAGTCAGGCTTAATAGCATGTTGACCACGAGCGGAGTCCACGAGGTCTAGTACGGGCGAAGAATGAACTGTCTCGGAAAGAAGTTGAAAGTGGCCTACCTTTCGACGAGTCTAGACTGAACGAGAAATGATCTAGAATAGACCCTGGAATGAGATGACGAACATGAGAGCGTAGGAGATTAGAGGCCTAGCACGTATACAAGGAATCGGAGCGGCGATATAACAAAAAAACTTGTGGAGGGCAAGAGACAGTCTTCAGTTTGTAGGACTAGTCGATATTAAAGAAAACTGATATTAGACCCGAGGAGGTGTTGAGCACAAGCTCGCGATGTTGCACAAGTTGGTGGTTTGGCCGGTCCATGTTAGATTCTGGGGTGAAACTGATCCACCACCCCAGGCACACACACGCTTGCCTGTGTGCGTTATGTTGTCAGAGGGTGAGACCTACTGTTTTGGTTATGATATATACAGTTATTTCTCCGAGTTGAACACAACTTAAAGTAAACTGATGTGTATTGAAGAGGACATTGATGATAGAGAAGTTACAACTAACCGCATCTGTGCAACGTACAGAAGCTCTTCAATGTTGAAAGGGGCGACTTGAGAGATGTTGAAACTCCTCGACAGAACCACTACATGTAGCTTTACGTCCGTAATTATCAACAACCTCTCTAGTAGAGACATGAATTAGCACGAAGGGTAAGAAATGAGATCGAGGTTGTGACTACTCATGTTAGATAGATCTTCGAAAGGAACAAAGTTGAAACTTGTCCTACCCTGGCAATATCTGATATACCTACATGCATAAACACCAAGACTCATATGGAAAATCCCTAAGGGAGTTTCTGTTCTAGAAGGCAATTATGCAGAGGCAGGGGGCATAGTTAGAATTGATGTGCTTGGATTTACATGAAGACCACTATAACGGAAATAGACCCCGAATTATATTGTAGATACTCTGTTCGGGTAATATGAACTCTCAGAGGTCTGCTATGGAGGGTCTGTTATATCCCATCCTAACTGCTGGTCGAGATGCGGAACCAGTAATCGTGTTGAAAAGCTACATATCCAGGCCAAAAGAATGATCCACGGTATAAGCATACCTACTAGGTACAGCTATCACCAAGATTGAGGTCCCGATATGTAATCACAGCCCCAACGCATCGTACTGGCCCTCGACGTACGTCTTCGCACTCTTCGTCCGGGACGAGGACGAACGTTCCGCTTTCGTAGGCTTCCCTAGGCTATTCGCGATCCACCGCTTAGCTTTGGCTTTCTCCGGGGCAGCATCCTCGCCCGTACTACTCTTCTTCCGCGATCTCTTATCCCGTGTATCCCCTCCTTCGGCGTTCGCCAGCTTCTGGCATCGGCGCACCTCCTTCTTCTCCAGCGCCCACGGGCGGCTCAGGACGTCTCTCCGGAAATCGCGGATCTTGTTCCAGAATTGGACTTCCTGGCTCGTGGACCTGATGCGCAATAATTTCAAGACCTTGATCTGCTTCTGTGCTCTGAAGATGGTGATGCTACCGCGGACCTCGACTACCGTACCAATATCGACGTCTGGGTGTATTGGGGTCGGATTCTCAGTTGTGCCGTCGGCGGCGGTGGTCTTCGTCGCACCCGAAGAAGCCTCGCCGCTAGGGTCCCCTTGAGGCTTAGCGCGGGCGGGCGTTGGGATCTTTAGGCAGCATTCGATGCACGCGCCGGTGCTGTCGTCGATCGTGTAGATACGGCGGCCATATAATTCATCGATTGCCACCACCACGCCGGCGATTCGTACCCATCGGATAGGGTGGTTCAAGTGGAAGAAGACGTCTTGAGCTGCAATTGCGCTTTTGTTAGTCCCTACCTACACATCTCCAGAAGTGCGGTAGCAAGCTAATCAAGACGAGTTACCTTCGAACCCAGGCCGGCTCTCAAGCCCGATAATATCCGTCGCCCGTAGCGGACACCATTTGTTGATGGTTGGGGACAGGTGGAAACAGTACGAGGGGTAGAACACGAGCGATTCAGCGCTCGTCATGGCATTTTGTACACGGCAGTATTGAAAGAAGCAAAAATACTGCCGGGGTTTATGGAGGTCAAATTTTGCCACAAAATATTGAAAACTATGGGTTGACGGGTTGATGGTCCCAAAGGATGACGCGACAAACGCGATCAAGCTTCAGCGGTGGGTCGGGCCCGTACTTAGGTACATGTACTTAATGTATGTAGGCAAGAGCTTTACATATATATGTACATAGTACTTACCGGCCTATTACTACAAGCTAAGGTATATACCCTACCCTATACCTACCTAGGTACTATCTACGGATTAGATACGCACCTCATCGGCTGTTGGCCGGGCAATACCTGACTGACTCTTCCCCTTCACATAGAAACTAACTAATAAGAACGAGAGCGACAAGAGAAATAAAGTCGAAGAACTTGTTAGATCATTAACCATCGTATCTGCATCGTGCATGAGAGCAATATAACACGTAGTACCCCAACGCCTTGAAATCTAAACGAGCATCCCTTTCCCTAGACCAATACCTACCGATACGCCGCTTTGAGAGAGAGAAGAATCGTATCAAGCAGACATCGCAACCATCCAATCTAGCTTACTTCTTCCTGCCCTTCTTGAGCCTCGCGGCAGCAGCCTGGAAAGCCTCCTCCGAGGGTTCTTCCTCTTCCGTCTTGCGCTTCCGCCCCTTCTTCGGGCCCGGCGCCGACGCGGTCGCGCCGTACTTCGCGGCCAGATTATCTAGGAAGTCGCCCCGACCCTGCTGTCTGCTCCGGATGAGCGCGGCCAGGTCGTCTTCGGACGAGCCGTTCTTCTTGCCCTTCTTATCCTTCTTGCCGCCGAACAGCTTGTCGTGCACGCCTAGCTCTTTAGCGTACTCCTCGGCCTCGGCGCCCTCGGACCGCGCCGCCTTGAGCCTCGCCTCCTTGGACCTCTTGCTCTCGTGCGTGTACGCCCTGAAGGCCGGCACGTCCTCGCGCGCGATCGCGTCGTCGATGATCTTGCGGAAGCGCTCGTCGTCCTCGAGCACGTTGCTGAGCATCACCGTCTCGTATATCGCGTTCATATTGCCCTCGTGCTCCTCGTACGCGGCCAGCAGGTCGTCCTGCTCCTCTTCCGACCCCTTGTATTTCTCGGCGAACTTCTGGATCGCGTCGCTGGATATCGCGTCGCGGAACTGCTCGCGGTAGTATTCCGACCAGCTGAAGCCGTCCGAGTCGACGATGGACTCGGACGTCGAGCCCGTCTCATCGTAGCGCTTGCGTCGGGTCGGGTCCGAGAGCACGGCATATGCGAAGGCAATTGACTGAAAGGTCTTGTGGGCCTGTTCTTTTTGAGCCTCGGAAACCTTGTCTAGAAACGGGCGTTAGGCTACGACTGCGAGACACAGGTAAATTGAGGGCTTACCTGGGTGGTTCTTCAAAGCGAGCTTTCGATATGCTGATTTGATCTGGTCTGGCGTTGCCGACCGCTCCAGACCTAGGACCTCATACGGATCGATGATGGGCGGCTCACCATCGAGAAGATCGTCAGATGCGTCCATGGTGATATTGTAGCCGAGGAGAGTAATTGAATATATTGAGAAGAGCTGGTTGCCGGGGGACCTTTGACAGGTAGGTTGCTTAGGTACTTGCAGATAGATGGTTAGGTAATTGGTCTGGCGCGTCTGACGCGTTTGACATGGGAAAATGTATGTAATCGATAAGGAGTCGGAGCTCTTTATGCAAAACGCGGGGCACTCGCGGGGTAGTAGAGTACCTGAGGTACCTGGACACAGCATGATTCATTCAGATACGGCATGTACCTTTAGATTTCTTCATCGGAAGACGCATTTTCAAGCAAATCTGTTCGGAATATTTCATTCTAGTCAATCCAGCGTTTTGCATGATTTAGGGGTTTTTTTTCCCTCAAGAATATGAGCGAAGAAAAGCCTATCCAAGCCGGGGAGATTATGGCTGGTGATCATGAGGCTTACATGAGACTCGCTCTGTCTCTAGCAACCAAGTCACCCCCAAAGCCTACGAACTACCGAGTCGGAGCTCTAGTGGTAGAAGTAGCTACCAACGAGATTTTAGCAACAGGTTACACCCTAGAACTTCCAGGAAATACACATGCGGAACAGTGCTGCTTCGAGAAGCTCGCCGAGAAGTATTCTGTCGCGGCAACCCACCTTAGCGAGGCACTGCCAGGCGAGGTCGTGCTGTATACGACGGTGGAGCCATGCTCCAAGAGGCTAAGTGGCAACCTTCCTTGCGTCGACAGGATATTGGCCATTGGGAAGAGAATCAAGACCGTCTACGTGGGAGTCCAGGAGCCGGAAAAGTTTGTTGGCGATAATTCCAGCAAGCAAAAGTTGAGGGACGCTGGGATAGGGTTCGTTCACGTCGGTGGATTAGAGAAGGAGATACTGGAGGTTGCGACAGCGGGCCACATCAAGTCAGCATGATATTAATATTAATATATAAAACAAAATGTTGGTGGTAGAAGAAAATATTGTCTTGTCTACCTAAATAGTATGAGAGGCCTAAGGTAAAGACCTACACTACTACTCTTACTATGTTCATGTTCCCTAGTAAATATATACTCGGTGGCGAACTCGCAAGCTCACGGAAGGAAAGAGACGGGAGAAAGGAAAAATAAAAATAGCATGCCACGATCAAATGATTATCTAGACATTAAGTACCATAAAAAAAATGAAAAAAAAAATCAAGTCGACATGTTCTTGTGTTCAAGAACGCATCGGGAATTGAGCCCGATGCGGGGGTCGAACCCGCAACCTTGAGATTAAGAGTCTCACGCTCTACCGATTGAGCTAACCGGGCAGGACTGAGTACCTGCGTTGAGAACAAGGGCGTTTGTACGTCTATATAATCCTTGGCACGGGATGGGTCCGTTCTTGGTGCCAGAAGTGGGGGCCACCGGTAGAATATCGTAGACTGCGATGAGATTCTAGGTTGGGTAATTGTTAATTGTACCTAGTAGTTTTTTGAGTTGATTTTATGAAATAGTTGGTCCATCTACAGGATAAGACACCAGGAAGATGGGGAGACGTTAGTCCCTGGAAGCAGATGTATTAATGGCGGTGAATATTTTACTTAGTTGACGTTGCTTTTAGTTTCAGCTCCTCCGAAGTCTCTAGCTTCAATCTGCTGCGCCTACCGAATGCAAGACTTACCAAGTCAATATAATTTGTTAACTATTGTCCGGCTGAGTCTCTACCCAACCTTCTCAGACCATGAACATGAGCTGTCTATGTGTGTTCACGGAACTAAATGCTCGGTATGCCTCTCTTGGTAAGTTCAAATCTTCGCACATTCAGAATTAGGCTTTTAGGACATGCTAGGCCTTGGCAATGCTAGGACTTGCTGCCCAAATCTATAGGTAAACATTACATACTCTGAAGAGGCTAGCGATCTATTCCACATAATGACTTTGACGACCGAACAATATTATTACTAGCGAAACGTTTTGTTCTTCCAATGCATATGATAGTTATGCCCCTTTACAGGAATGCCAATCAATTTTGAATATCTACTTCCCAATTTCAATACATTGTGAAGCTACATCTAGCTTTGATGGCTTACGGAGTACTAAACCCAGTTTATCCACAAGGGAATATGTAGAACAATTCTAAATGCAGAGATAAAGAGATGTCCCTCCCCCCTCTACCCCTCCAATGTTGTAATCACTTTCAGCTCGAGTGGGTATGTTACATTTACTCCTCTTCAGGCCCCAATGTGGGCTATGGTACAGTTGGTCCGGACAACTGTCCGGCATCGCCATGCATTTCACGGCCTGGCAGTATTGGCGGCACCAAGGGAACTCTACATGGATTGAAGCCTCCCAAATCTCATAGGGCAAGGGATAGAGAGCTTTAAGGGAGGCTCACGTGATATAATAAAATGCAAGCATCCGCCACGACTGCTACGATGTACCTCTTTAAGGCAGCATGCAGGATAACTAGGTATGTACATACATGAGAAAGGTAGTTCGGTGCGACGAAGCCCAAACGTGAAGAGTGGCATGACTGCAACCGACCTAACTTGTAAGACATCTCAGATCAAGTCAAGGCAATTCCTGGCGGGTCTGGGTCGGGAAGATGCGCTATATCCGTTGGATTAGACGATGCAGGGGAATACCATTTGAGGGCCTAGGACTTAACCCTTGCTACTACGCGAAGAGGCGAATGTGACACACGGCATCGTCGTCGAATCGGCAGGCTTGAAGCCCTTCACACGGCATATTCTGCCCTACAGCCAGACTATCAGAATCATGACACCATATTTAGGCAACAGAGCGACAACTGTCAAAGATGACAGATCGGTTTTCGATGGAGGTTTGCTTGCTAGCTTGTCGGGAGTCCAATTGGTCATCTGACGTTGCATTTCCCGGTCGCTCCAAGAAGCAACCCTGTTCCTATAATACTTAATTTGGACAATGATGATAACAGGGCTTCCAATCGTCGACAGGGAAAAGGACCAGAAAAAAAAAGTACGGAGGGGTACGGAAGTGCGGAGACGGTGAGAGGTATGCTTGTTCAGAAGCCTGTCTTGAGAAACGCCAATGATGCTTCGACTTGTGTTAAGTAAAACCTGGCGTGCGTTGGATTGGTATAGGTACTAGCAACTACCTGGATCACTGCGTTGTTTACACTATGTGAGAGAAAAGATTTGTCTATATGATACCTAGGTAGATATTGAATTATTCAACAGAAAGAAGAAGAAGAAGAAGAAGAAGAAGAAGAAGAAGAAGAAAAAGAAAAGAATAAGGAAAGGAAGACCCGGCTACAAACGAGCCAGGTTCACGAATTTAATAATATGTTATAGATTAGTTACGGTCGACATGTATGGAATTATGTTATGTATTTAAAAGGGAAAGGGGGGGGTAAAACGCAGATCAAGGGTTCCCCCGGAGCTCGGGCCCTGGCGGCTGCCATGTGCAAGCTCGGCCTGCATTGCGTTTAAAACGTCAATTTAAGCCGATTATGGTTAGCGGTGCTCCGGGACGCCTCGTCCGAGGCCGATATCCCAGGAGGAGAGCCGTAGGTATTTTTTTTTTGTTTTTGTTTTTTTTTCCAGCACACACCGCCCGAACGTAGGTACGCACATTGGTGAAGAACATAGAAAGAAATGATAATAATAATGATACCGGCTTGGCTGTAACAATACTTGTGTCTCGCTGCTCTTACCGGTATTATGGTTGCACAAGTGATGATCCGATGGTCAAGTCAGCTCGCTCTAATTAATAGATGACGAGTTGCTGCAGTCCAGTACCACGTTCTCTTCCTTTCCTCACCGGGTAGATCTGATTCATCCGTCAAGGACCCATCTATCTCCCCGCCTCTTGACCTACCTTAAGGCTCCTAGCTTCGTCCTCTCCTTACACGCTAAACTATATGATTATCAATACCTACATATGAGATAGATACCCGTTGTCACGGCTCTACCTAAGGTACCTAGTTTCCTAGACACCCGGTTGTACTAAGTAGATAGTCGACATGGGGCATAAATAATTCTCTATTACTTATCAACTCTCATCTATCCACCACAACAAGCTCTCCGAAGATAGGCTACAAACAGTAGCTATTTGGTCATCACCAGATTACCACAACAACAGCATCACGGATGACAGGACCTGGAAAAATCCAACAGAATTCGTTTGTTGCCTCTCACCACAAAACATTGCCTCTACAAACGGCAAAGCCCAATCACTTCTACATCTGAACCTTGCCTTTTCGCTCTTCCCCTGCGGTAGTTGCTTTAGGACTCCGGCGTCATACTGCACTCGTTTTACGCTTGACATTATTCTTTCAAAGACTTAACAACCTGTTTGTCTCGGGTTGCGAAGCACTTGAAAGACTCATATTCCGCGGAAGGACACTCACTCTCTTATACCTACCCTTGCAATTGCACAGACCCCTCCTCCTACCTATCGTCTACACGTCCGTATAGGTATTTCACCCATCCACCATTCATATCTGCCACGCTCAACATACGTACCCACTCCAGCATCCCTCGCACGGTCCACAGACCCGGCACCTCCTCAGGTTGCAAAAGGCACCGTCAGGCTTCCTACAACTAGTCAACCTAGTTACTTCCCACACCCCGCCTAGGAATTTCCCAAACTCGCCCTGCATAGTTAGATTTTGTCCCCATCGGGAGCTAGTAGCTAGCCAGACTATTTCGGCGTGTTTTCTTCTACCGCGTTAGACTACCTACGACTAGTCTACATCATAATCAACCCCACAATCACCATCATCATCCTCCTTGAAACCCACGGAGCACAGTCCCGGCGTTGAACATGTCGGATAACCGAGGAAGGGGAGGAAGGGGAGGACGTGGACGCGGCGAAGGCCGTGGCGGCGGTCGTGGTGGTGGAGGTCGTGGCGGCGAAGGTCGCGGTGGCGGCCGCGGCAGTGCCACCTTCTCCGGATTCGGCCAAAGAGGAGATTCGGGCGGCGGACGAGGTCGGGGAGGAGGAGATTATCGTGGAGGCCGAGGCGGAGGTGATTATGGCGGAGGGCGAGGCCGAGGAGACGGCGGCCGAGGTGGTCGGGGTGGTGGTTTCGGCCCCAAGCGCGACAAGTTCGAAGGCGAGACCCAGGTCTACATGTTCGTTGCTTCTCCCCCTCTTCTTTCTTGCCAATTGTCTACTATTGATGAGCATAATTCACTGACAACTCTATAGGCCTTCTGGTCCGAGGATACCGCCTCCCGATCAGAAAATCACTGATCTAGAGAACAAAATCCTTGCTGAACAAGCAGCCAAGGGCATGACATCGAAAATGTCGAAGGTTCAGATCTCACCCCCCAATACCCCGCCGGGGGGTGGGGGTGAAGGGTTCCCCAATCGGCCAGCCTTTGGCACAATTGGTACGGAGGTAATTCTCTGGACTAATTATTTCAAGCTTGATATCAAGGCCCAAGTCCTTTGGAAATACGCCCTGACGGTCACGCGGATCGAAAAGGAATCGGATAAGGAAGCAAAGGGGAAGAAGAAGAAGCCACAGCCACCACGGGAGGCTAAGGGCAAGAAGCTACAAGAGATCGTGAGGTCTGCGATGCAGATAGTCGGCCGAGATATACCCTTTGCCACCGAATTTAAGGGCCAGGTCATATCCCTGACACCGCTCCCTCTACCGGAAGACAAGAAGGTCAGGGTCCTATACGACGCAGAAGGAAGAAATGACGAGTACGATGTCACCTTCGACGGACCTTTCGACGCTCGTCTGGTCGAGCTTCTTGCCTACCTTACCACGTACAACGACCCAACGAACGATCCATCTTTCCCCAAGTTTGCAGACGCGATCGATGCCGTTTCAGTTATCACTGGCTTTTATGCCCGTGGCCACGAAAAGGTTGCCGCTATTGGGAGGAGCCGTTTCTTTCCCTTGGGTGCACCATCCGAGACCCAGCAGTTGGGTAGACCGGACTTCAACTCGATCATCCGTGGATACTTCCAGAGTGCCCGTCCGGCCACTGGACGGATTCTTCTGAATGCAAACGTTTCCCACGGTGTTTTCAAGCCCGATGGTGTCGTGTCGGATTTGATAAATCAGTACGGATATAACGCCGATGACTTTTATAGTCTTCAAGCTCTCAGTAAATGCTTGTCGAAGCTTCGGGTCAGATGCAAAGTCTTCAAAGAAGGAAAGAGTCAGCAAGACATTCGAGTGATTCAGAAGACCATACACGGCCTCGCTGATAAGAACGACGGCACCAAGGAGACCAACCGACCAAAGGTGTCAAAATTTGGCGGCCGTGCCCATGAGGTCTCTTTCTTTTTGGCCGGTCCAGCTTCCGCCGGCCTCAAAGCGGATGCGTACTGCACCGTTTCTGAGTACTACAAGAAAAGTAAGTTCCTCAACCCTGACGAAGTAGGAACTAGTACTAACACGCCACAGAATATGGCTACCAGCCTAACCCAGATCTTCCTGTCATCAACGTTGGCAGCAGGGACAGGGCTATATACATGCCTGCAGAGTTACTTAAGATCATACCTGGGCAGCCTGTCCTCCGCAAGACAACCCCCGACGAAACGCGAGACATGATTAACTTCTCCTGTCGGTCACCTGTCGCTAACGCTACATCTATAGCTGCAATGGGCCGCACTGTTCTCGGGCTTGATGGGAACAAATCACTTGTGAGTAATGAATTAAACTTTATCTTCCTTGCATTACTTCCTTTATACCAATAGGCTTGTTTTGACATGCTAATTTTATTTAGGCCGACTTCGGAATCACTGTTGACAAGTCGTTGTTGACGGTAAAGGGCCGTGAGCTTCCGACGCCACAAATTCTTTATCTCAACGCCAGGTTGGCCAAAGAAATTGTCAAGGTGTGGGAAGGTGGATGGAACATGACCAATGTTCGCTTCTTCAGCCCTGGCAACAACATAGACAGGTGGTCATGGGTCCATATCGACAATAGAGGTCATCAGAGTGCGGCAGACGTCTCTCGTGGAGTGGGCGACTGGATCGACTTCATGCGCACCATGGGGCTCAAGATCGCAAATAATCCTCTCCCTTCTGCGGGCACGAAAGTCGTCGTTCGCCGTTCGCCAATTGACGACTTGAGGCCTCACTTTAAGAAAATGAAGGCGGAGAAAGCCCAATTTGTCTTCGTTGTCCTTCCTGGCAGAAAGACCGACACTACCGTCTACAACGCAGTCAAGACGCTAGGCGACGTCGAGTTTGGCATCCATACTGTGAACGTCCTACAAGCCAACTTGCTCAAGAGAGGAGATCCCCGTCAACTCTACGCCAACCTGGGCCTCAAGGTGAACTTGAAGATGGGAGGCACTAACCACAAGCTAGAGAACGACGTCGATATCATCAAGGACGGCAAGACCATGGTGGTGGGATACGACGTCACACACCCTACAAACCTGGCTGGCAGATCAGACGATCTCCCCAGTCTAGTCGGCATGGTAGCCAGCATTGACAGAAACCTGGCCCAGTGGCCCGCTACAGCCTGGGCGCAAGACGGGCGGGTTGAAATGTTGAGCGACGTTTTGGTCAGCCGATTTGCCGATCGTCTGAAGCTGTGGCGAAAGCACAACCAGAACCGTCTGCCCGATAATATCATCATCTTCCGAGACGGTGTGTCCGAGGGCCAGTTCTCGCAGGTTCTCGACAAAGAGCTGCCCTTCATCCGGGAAGCGTGCAGCAAGACCTATCCCGCAAACCAGCGCCCGAAGATCGCTGTCATCGTGTCCGTCAAGCGCCACCAGACGAGGTTCTACCCGACAGACCAGAACCACATGGTTTCTTCGCGCAACATCAAGGCCGGTACTGTTGTCGACCGTGGTGTTACGCAGGTCAAGATATGGGATTTCTTCCTCACTGCGCACAAGGGAATCCAAGGTACGTACTATTCTCTTCTCCCGTTGATTGTCTATTGAGAGCGATGGGGTTCTGGGAACACGTGGAACAACTCTACTGAGCTTATTTTCCAACTCCGGGGGTGGGCGGGAAGTTCCTCTATCCTCCCACACGCAGGGATCACCCTAGCCCTGCCGGAAAGTTCTATATCCCACCATCTTATCCGAGGTATCGCTTGCTAACAACGTTATTTCGTCTCCGGCACAGGAACCTCGCGCCCGGCGCACTACACCGTCCTGCTGGACGAGGTCTTCCGCGGCAGCTTGGGCCAGAACGCGGCCAACAAGCTCGAGAAGCTGACGTTCGACATGTGCCACCTGTTCGGCCGCGCGACCAAGGCGGTCAGCATCTGCCCCCCGGCGTACTACGCCGACATCCTCTGCACGCGGCAGCGCGTCTACCTCGCCGACCTCTTCGAGCGCTCCGACACCCAGTCCGTCGCGAGCGGCGGCCCGGCGCAGACGCAGGTGCCACAGTCGGCTATCCACGAGGACCTCCGGGATTCGATGTACTATATCTAAGCTAGTCGCGCGTGTCGCGCGCAGTGCGTTGTATTGCATTGCATAGCGCAAGCCCCCCTCCTGTCGCGACGAATATCCTTCCTCTTCGTAAAACGATTCGTTTCTGTTGCTCCCTCGGCAGCATGAGAGTAGTCGTTACTACTTCTACTGGTATAATTACTGAAAATATGCCCCCGAGTGTATTGTGTGTATACCATGATTACTTGATGTTGATCATGCGATGGGTTTGATCTAGGCCAATTATGACTGGCCAACCAAGAGAAGAAAAAGGCTCAGTAATGAGGCCTCTCGCTTTTCCATATATCAGCAAAAGGAAAGGAAAGAAAAAAGAAAATGGTTCTTCGGAATCAAGTTTTTCTAGTTATAGCTAGAAGAAAAGATAAGGAGTTGCGCAAGCAACAAAATTCCTACATCTTCTCCCTGCTCTGTCAGCGTATCTTTTTCACATAGTATAACTGTTACTAAAATATTGTTTTTTGCTGATACTCTTTTATAATTATAATAATGAAAATGCATTTTTAAATGTGAACATACTATAAAAGAGCCAATATTTCTAGCTTTTTATATTTTACTGTAAATAGTAACTAGTTATGTAGTGTTTTCTGTCTTAACAGGATTGGATAACTATGTACCACGATGTTTTAGTTTATAAATAGGCGTTAAAAAGGATGAGGGAGGTTTAAAAGCCTAGATCTAAGGTGAATAAGTTGGCAATGAAGTTAACGCATAATAACATGGCAAGACAGTAGCTATGCCGACTATCAGAAGCGAGGCTTTCGCCCTCATTACTAAGCACCAAGCTTGGGGAGAGGGGGGCTTACAGAGGCAAAGGAAAGAGTGATATCAGACGAATTGGGCAACGAAGGAGACATTCAGGTGTAAAGAGACCACACCTCCTCGTATAGCTTTAGTTTTAGTTCTTCACGTAACAACTGCCTTGCTACACCCCTGTATACTGGTATTCACCGTGACACCTATGCTCCCCTTGTTACCCTCGTAAGCTTGTGGCTGCCCTCCAACTACATACAGTTAATAAAAAAAAGTTGAGGCAAAGCGCGTCGACGCATTGCCCTAACCCAGCACCGCGATGACGCTGACACTAAGGCTCGAACCACCCACACGAACAGCATGTGAAACAGAACGGCTTAGATCGGCCAAATAGCGATCTAGTGGAAGCCCCTGAAACATGTATGCCAGACACGAACTCAAGCGACGGAGCCCAACGGGAACGGTTAGATTATTATCATGTGTGCCATTAAGTTAGATATGTGAATAGATTCATATGTATTTACGTATGGACTGCTTCGCATGCCATATACTCCTAGGGAGGTTTGCGAGGGCAGGTCTTTCCCCCTTGTGGTAGGCGTTCAATATACCGACCAACTAATTAACCTACAGTTAATAAATAGAAGGCAGGTTCTTCTGTGGATTTCTCATTTCATCTCGTCTCGTCTCTATGAATCTATCAAGTTTTCCAAGTCTTTGTTATCTAGAAAGTTTATGCATATAGAAATAGATACTATATCTATTATAGGTACCTTTCAAGGGGGTATTCAAGGAGTCCTCATCAGTGGCTACCATCAGTGGCTACCATCCGTGGCTTGTAATGACTGTCCAAGGCTAGAAGCGGTATATAGGTCCGTAGGGAGGTACAGGAACTGGGGGACTATTTTTGATGTAAGAATACCGCTAGCCAAAGCCCCTTTAGTTCTAGTTCTCCGCGCAACAGCGGCGTTTATAACCACCTACTAAAGCCCGTATCGTGACAGTTGGCCCTAATGATAAGCAGAGACAGACAGTATTGACTCGTGTTTGATAGATAGGCTCAATGTTTTTTGTTGTTGATTAATTGTCCTTTTCTTCTAGTTGCGTCTCCCTATAAAACGCCACATATTTCTTTCTTACTAAAATCTTTTATTCCTTTCAGATTTAGAGTATGGATTCACCGATATCTATACAGTGCTTGTAGATATGAGGACCTCGTAAATATGCAGAATGGCGTCACATGAGGACACCATAGCTCACCGTAGCTTTAGAAACTAAAGCCTTTTCTTCTCAAAAGGAGAAAATAAAGCAAATGAATAATATAATCCACGAAATTTTATTTTATCCATTTTCTTTTATTTTCTATCATTTTCCGACCTATCCAGCCAAGGAGCATCAACGTATGATGATATCAAAGCAAAAGGGCCGCTCGAGAGGGCCACGTGGCTACGGTGTTGTCCTTCCTTTGACGCCGTTCCGGTATCGTATTTGAGACTGAAACCACTTCAGAACCTCCTTTCTCTTGTATACACTGTCGTAAAGCATGGAAGAAGGGGGAGGCGATTCACGTAAATAGACTAGATGGACCAGAAAAGAAAAAATATGGTGCAAATGGCGAAGAGTTGCTACGTATACTCCTGCGAAGTTGGTCCAGATGACATCCCGCAGAAAGCTAGGACAGCCAGTCACCTATCATCCCGCCAACTCGGAGTCTCGGATGCTGAAATTAGCGTCACGAATGCATAGCCGGCCACCTCGAGGATGGGTGGTCATGTGGTTGTTGCGCGGAGAAATCAGGAATAATAGAGATATGCGGTCGGTCCGGTTTTCTCTGGCATACGAAGGCAGCCCAGTCCCCTCTCCCCCCCTTTGGTCTCCCGGCTAGCCCTGCACAGAATGTTTGTTTCGCCGCTGTGACCCTCTACCGGCAAGAGCCGCAACGAGCCGCCAGCGAGACTCCTGACGATTATCTCTGCGGCGGGTGGACACGTATGATCACGATGGGGAAACCGTATGTTCGAGGCGCATTGTCGACTAAAAATAGCATGATCAAGTGTTAATAGTAGTTCTAGAATGGCTCGCATAGACGCATTTTGTATGTATGCGTGCGTTCAGACATGTTATATGATGGGTATATATGGGTTGAAGTTGATTCATACCGAAGTTGTGATGCCTTTGGGTCAGAGGAAGGGAGATGGATATGCGTAATATGTTCTAAACCGTCGTATTTGATAGCTATGAGATAGAATTAAACATCGTTTCTGGTCCTCCTTCTAGATAACGCGTTTTGGTTTCAACGTTTCGTTGCTAGCGCGAATATGAGGGTGAGACTACGAGACTAAAGGGGCCTACCTCTTAGTTTCCTAGAGGACCCGGCCCTATCACCTTGCTGTTGTAGGTATTGTTATTTTGTACTGTAATTTAGAGCTGTAGCCTATGATATCTGTTTTCTTCTTACTGCTGCGGATATGCATGTATTGGCAGTACTTTCTAGTAGTATATAGTTTCACGTATTGGATAATTGTCCGGGGAGGCCGTTCCGCAACAAGCATCGCTATAGCAACGCCTATAACTCGTCCATTAAACCCAAAACGCGACCTACAGAAATTTCGGCCAATATACGATAATTACACCAAGATGCGGTGAGGGCTTCTCTCGTTAAAAAAAAGATATGATATACCTAACCCAGGCTATATGTGACAGAAATTAGACGGCCGACAAATAAGTAAGAAACTAGAAAAGGGGGCAAAGGAGAGATGGGGAAGGCATCGTCGATCTGAGGACTAGAGGATCGCGATAGCACATTATTTTGGGCATTATAACCCTTAAAAGTTAGGCACAGCTCGAAGAGCTTCGAGAGTTGTTTCTTTCTGAACATCAGCACTAAGCTCCTAAGAATATGTTCAACCTAGCATCTTTGTCGCCTACCAAAAAGAATCTCACGCTAGAAATATTTAGGCCAAGCTAAACGCTGCCAGCTACATCAAGAACAATTTCAGTCTCACCATAAATATCGGGTATCAATACGTGGCCAAGCTGAGCAAACCAACGGGCGCTCTTGGGTCTCTATCAAAGCGCTCGCTAGGACGTCGGGGTATAGGAAGCAACCGTTGTTGCTGTTGTTGATCTGTCAGGCTAGGAACGCGGCTGAGAATCTTAATAATTTCCGTAGATGAAGTGAAATATCAGGCGATCTAGGGCAAAAAGGATGGTTGTGAAAATTAGGGTGAAAGGTCGGTATCGAGATCAGCAATCTATTTTTGTCTAAAGAAAGGGAAAATGGCAACATGTTGTCTAGACTACACGAAGATCAGCTCTTGGGGCCTAAGAGCTCAGGGAGGGCTTGAGATGGACACCATAGACAGGGGGATCTTGCATTGGTTTCTCTTTTGCCTCAAGTTGTGGTAGTTTTTTCTATGATACATCCTGGGCCGGAGCTGTCCCCGAAGCCTCGTTGTCCCCGAGCTCAATACAACTGGATCGTCGCTGTTCATGGGTTCATCCCCCTCGCCTTCCTGCCTCGGTTGCCCGACCATCCTCCTTGAGCCCATCGTGACCTCGCCTTTCCTCTATTTTTTGATGATCACAAACCGCTAGAGACTAGTTCTAACATACAAAAGTACATGAGGAACGGGGGAAAGGGTGAGTAGGCTGGAGAAAAAAAAGGGACGGAGAAATATTTTCCGTGATAACTGCTTGCCCCCAGGGACTTTTTGTAAAGCACTCGGCGTCCACATGTCAAAATAGGTAGACTAGACGATACTGACGCGCCTGAGCACGGAACACGTGGCTGACACTTACATACTCGCTCGACTATCTTAAACCCGCTGACAGTCCGGGACCAGGGGGACACGGGGGAGGAGGGAACACATGGGCAAGGGGGAGCAAGCCTTCCTCTCCATATGCCAATTGCTAGTTTGCCATTTCGTCTCAGCTCGAATTGCTTATTGTGCTGTACCCCAATAGTCCGTTGTAAGAATTGGTATGGAGATGGTTCTTCTACGCTTTGACAATCGCCGCCTGAATACCTAGTCTAGTGTTAACACTAGCACAATGACAAGCGGCGCGGAATACTAAGGTTTTTTTTTTTTTTTTGTTAGCGAACGAGCTAAAGCCACGGCCCTGACCACCCCCCCATCCGCTGGGATGGGCTCAGAACTGGCATTTCATACATACGACGGACACGAGGACTTGTACATGGAAAGCTGGCGATGATCATCGCGGAATGGGCTGATGACGAAGTGAGAGGTCATGATCTGAGCGCGAGCCGTCTACTGCCACGTTTTCCCGTTTTTGGTGTTTTTGCTTCGGATTGCTAAGCGAGAAACCCAACTCGCCCAGACTCCCGGCCCCCTCCCTTGTGGATATATATCTTGAAGGCTAGTGGTACTGGGTAGCTATTGTGTGCAGGGCGGCTTGACGGAACGCTCGAGGTCGTACCCGGTAGCCGGGATAGACAAATCCTATGTATATATAGCTCCAGGTACACGCGTATTTTGTGACATATGCTAACGTAGTAATACCGGCGAAATCCCTGAGATAATGTCCGTTTCCGCTGTGGATTGTCAGAAGTGATGGGTATAAAACAGATCTTCACGGGGTTCTATAGAAAAAAAGGTCATGTAATTCTGAAGGAAAGAATTCTGTCGTTAATAGAAAAGAGGTCCAAGCTTAGTAGAAACATTTTGGGTTGTATTGATACTCTGATCAATGCGTTTTGATGGGGTGGGGAGCATCGGCGTGGGAACCTGGTGACGGGGACGCTAACATCTTTGTCAGGGGTTGGCCTGTGTAAGGCCTCCTGAATCCTTGCCATGCCTTTTAGTTTGCCGATGTCGTTAGACTTGGCCCGGATACGGTACCATGATTTCGGTTCGTGATATGTCTGACCTAGGCTATAGGTGAGGGAAATACCGTTTTGGAAAACATAGAATAGGGGTCATATAGAGATGTTCATTGGGAATATTAAGCATATTTAACTCCCGGATGTCGTGACGGATGTCGTGGCGGATGTCGTGGTGGATATGTTATAGGTAGGCCGTATATGGATAAGAGGCTCTATAAGGGGAGGACCTATAGTAGGACGTGGCTAGCTCGCAAAGCTAGCTCGCACGGCATGAAAGCCAAAATCCACTAGCAACGAAACAGCCATATTTTGTAACAATGGAGAATAAATGGCATTGCAGTTGACAGATAGATTGCCTCCCCTTGGGTGACAAGTCCTCAAGGACACATATAATCATGATGTTGACCCCCTTGTCACGCCTAGTCTCCTGCCTCATTGCCCATAGAGTCAAGAATGTACTCTGGTACTAATTTCATTTTCTATAGCGTTGGTTTATTATTATAGTTGCTATTATTATAGGTTATTTCTTCTAGAATTTTATTAGTTTGCGTTCTTAATGCTAATATATAATGTAGGTCACAAAAATCATGCGTGCTTACTAACGTGGACTTTCCTTGCTTTACTTTACATGAACTAATATTATATTCGTCGAATGGAGTTGGATATCAGATATCACAAAGCGATGGGACGAGCTAGCGTCACCGCATAATTCCGAAATACTTTTCCTTTTGTGAGGCCAGCACCTCAGATACACCTAGGCCCTAAATACACCAATATTGTGATACAGTGTCTGTGACTTTGTAAGAGCAAATCTTTCTTCTCCCTTTATGATTAAGATATCTTCCTCAGTAGATGGGAAACTTTTTCGTATTAATCCACCACCCCCGGCCAAGTTAAGGATAATCTTTCTCCTTCACCTCCGTATTATTTATTACCTGCGCCTCGACTAACTGGTCTAGTCAACCCTTGTCCGCGTTGTCCGGGTAGACTTACGCCTGCATTTCCTGTCACGATGCAAACCCTTTCAGAAGGGGTATAACGGCTTATGGCTCGAGGAACTAGAATTATAGCTATCCAAGATACAGTGTCTGTTTTAAATGTCAATTCCTTGGGCAACGTGTACCTATCTGCACTGTACTTTTTGTCCTTTCTTCACCGCACCCCTGGAAGTAGAACTTTTCTACCAGCACCTTCGTACCCTTTCTTCGCAATAATACCGCTTAGAATTGATCGTAGAAAGGTTGAAGCATATTGAATAACACAATACCTTACATAGAGTGAGGTAGGAACTCAAGTAATTATCGGGATAGTCCACGAGTCGCTAGATACTAATCATGAGGGCTTTTGGTTTCTATTCGATAACCTCTGAAAGCATGTTGGCGTCTCCAGCTACAGTTGACCTCTGACACCCCCCCACGGTGGTGTTATTTCCCCACGCTTTTGAGAAAGAAGTTCTTAGATAAGGCATCTCGTAGCTTGATGTCACAAGTTCAACCGAGATGGGGAAAGATAGCCCTGCTTGTGGGGGGGGGGATAACGCTATATCAAAACCTGACGAACACCCTAGGGGAATTCGTCTCAAGTTTATTGTCATCTGTTACTGCTTACCATTGGTTAACCTAATTCACAGCGGAAGCTAAATCATTTTCAAGGGGGACTAACAGTAGTAGAGTGCCAGAACACGAATGACGATGGCCTTTTAGCTTAGTTTGCCACAATAGAAAGTGTCTTTCAAGGATATTAGTATTTACAACGATTTTGATTACACAAGTTATCGATAGTCGTCAGCCTCAACCCAGAGACAGAACAATAGGCCTTGGTAGAAATCCTCATAAGAACAGGAAGATAGGGGACGAAAGCTCACGCAACGAGAAATGGTGGAAATGCGGACATGTCCGCATTTGATAACTACATCATTATTGGCCCTTGGGGATCTCGATGAGTCTCGAATGACACGCTGTAGCGTTACGTCCTGTGATATTCTCTCGAAGTATCAGTCTAGCACGCCTACTCTACCAGGAACTTGTCGAGGAAATCCTAGGCTAGTTTGCAGTAGTGATGACGTGTTGTTTTTTCCCGTCGTCAAGAAACACGGCTTGCACGGGACGGGCCTTCTGAATTCTGATGAGTTATTATCGCGTGAGAGTGGAAAAGGTGCATAACATTTGATACAGGGACTTGTACTATAAATGCAGTATCCGAAACGACTATGGCTATACCTGGTATCGGAGCGTGTGGTATTGACTACGTAGACGGCTTGATGGCAATGTTCCATTCAACAATGATGAATCTTTCTTTTGAGGTATACATATACAGGTATTGACAAATTGATGGAAGGAGGTCGGAAAATCTCCGACAGCGAGACTACAGGCCGGCTTCCACTCAGGCACACTAGTCACCATCGACGGCCCGGCGTTGATTCCTGCGCCTACCGAGGCCATCGCCCTACCCTCACGAGTTGAGCCGTCAGGGACTACCGGGCAAGCCACTCACCTGTTGGTCGCCCCACGGATTTCATAGGCGGTGCGCTGCCCGGCACATGCTCACGAGGCTAGGGCCCTGGATTAGTTATGCACGTCAGGATAGACAGTACCTTGGCGAACCCCAATAGGGGATGAGAGAAACACTGGAGTGCAGGGTCTATTGTCTCGATTACTTCATCGATAATAGTTTGACAAGCAAGCTACGTAGATGTTAAAAGGTCGGAGTATTTGACGGAAGCGGTCTAGACGTTCGTCTGGAAGAAATCCACGCGGACGGCCAGGGGGTGGTCAGGGGGCGGTCGAGTGTGTTGGTGACGGAGCATCAAGGTGCGTCGATCCTCTCCTCAAGGCCGTGTATTGTTACCAAAGACTTGCCTTTCCTCCAAACGAGTTTGTGATGAAGCAGTTGTTGAGATCCAACGAGAGGTGTGATATCATTCTTGACGAGGCCTATATAACTATAAACAGGCGCGCAAAAAGCAGCCGCGCTTCTTGTCGGGGCATTTTCTGACGCGCTGTACCATAGTGCCGGATAGCCTAGAGGAATTGGTGTCCAGGGATGGCATTGCCAGACAAGGGATGACTTTGAGGCAGGGGCCCTCCTGAGTTCTTGCGGTGTGGTAGAGGGATGGTATTGGTGGTAGAGCCGCGGAAGCAGACCCGAATCCCGTGGCAGCTACCGTGGTCCCTGTTGAATGAATGCAGGGTATTCGACGGGCAAAGATACCACTTGGATGAGCGGGACCGTTCACAATATGGGGCTATTAGCGTGCCATGTCATCGAACGATTGCGGTCTTGAATTCGGGATTTGGATATTCTACCGCGTACTCCATTAGGATTGAGAAGCTTACTCATGCTGTCCAGATGAGTCTACTTGATGAGAATCGATGGTACGGGCAATGATGGCGGCTAGACGACGTTGCTTCCGGCAAGAGGACTTACATGACGCGCACACACCGATTGGAAAGATGGCTCGTTGGGTGGAGAGAGAAAGAGACTATACGAGGTCTATCAGTTCTGGCTTCTATCCGTTTTGACTCTCGAAATCGACAATCAATCGTGAGTGACTGGCGCAGAGCTCGAGTGATGCACCGTGGTCCTCTTTAGCACTTGACACGTCCCGGGAGACAAATGTAAGGCGATGAGAGGTGGATCTGGGGTTTAATGCAGGCTAGATGTCGCGTTGTGAAGTTATCCGTCGAGCTTCCGTTCATCAGACCGGGTTCCCGGAACCGCCATGATCAGTAGGCGGTACTGCGTAAAAACCCGTTTGGCAGCTCGGGAGCGTTGCCTCCTAGTAAGGGTATTGTGCATCGTCTGTCCCTGTGCTACACCATCCCACATCGCACGGCCTATCTCGGAGCGGCTTCCGTAGTTTGTAAACGGGACGAGACTACATTAAAAATCGTGTAGGTGCCCAGGTCTAGGTACCCTATACAACGCTCATTCTCTTGATAAATTCATTGTGTAAGTAGGCTGAAGCATGAAATTTCTTTCTGGTACAACGGACTGAGAGGGACCTAAGGATAAGCCTGTCATCTTCTACCGCAAGGGGAGGAGTAAGCCATGTAAAAAGGTGTTGTCCATGTGATTGGATAACCACGACCGTTCTCGAGAGACGCTCGGACACGACGTAGACACCCAGTTGAATTTTTTCTTGGATGCATTTCTAGCCTCTTTGGTGTTTAGCTCGGGGAAACCCGAGGCTCTCATAATTGCATCCTTTCTTATTGCCGAGGAACGTTGACTTGTTTTTATGCTTGAATTGGCATCGTAGTTTTGTATTTGGGTGTAACATGTAGAGTACCTAATTGTGACCGACAATCGAGTCGACATGCAGAGAAACTAAAATGCATGACGGTCAGACTCGTCGACGACTTGTTTTAATAGTATTTGAAATACAAGGCATGAGTCGGATGAAGGCCCATGACCTACTGGGTCTAGTGTAAGGATGCTTTGGCTGCCGCTGCTTCTGCCGTTGCCTCTGCCGCTGCGGTGAACTGACGCAAGGCGCACAGGCGTGACATGTTCTAGGGCTGCAAGGGCTGATCGATGACTACTTTTTTTGCTGAAAGATATCCTGACAAAATCGACAGAGCCCTGCGATAGAAACTGAAGCCTAAGGAATTACCTAGGGGGCTGGTAGTAAGCCGAGAGGCTGAAATTTGCGAATGAAGTTATACGCATCAGTTATCGTAGAATTATTTCTTCCGACGGGTCCTAGTAGCCTTGAAGGTCCCTTAGCAACTGGAAAGGGTACGGAACTGATCGAGGATTTTAAGAAGCTTAGCTCCCGTCCATTAACTCGATATGCAGCGCGGCCCCTTAGCCATTTAGTCGCAGGGTATGCATTAAACTGGTGACTAGCTAATATGCTAGTATGCCAATCGATAGCTGCATCGCATATACTTAAAGACGGGTACTAGATGTGTTGAACTTACCGTCAACGGAGTGATTTTACAGGCTGGTAGTAAATGATAAAAATAAAGGTTTGGAGTTTACTGTAATGTATGTAGAGCAATCCCAGCAACGAGGAGAACCTTGACCATGGTGGTTCGCGTCGTTCCCGAAATGGTGCCGGAAATTGTGGATTTGCAGGGGCATATCTGCTTTGGGAGGCCAAATAGTACCTAGGTAAGACGGCTCGATTCATGTGCTGAGCGGAAGGCTGTGTAGGAAGAGAGGGCTGGAGACGGTGATCGCTTTCCAAGAAGAACGGCTGTGCCGGAAAAAGGAAATACGATGGAATTCTTCCAGAAGATTTCGAAACAGGATGCGAAATGAGATTGATGTCACGCTGGCTGCTGTGGTCTTTGAAACAGAGATGTAGATAGCTGCACTCAGGCTGACGACTGGGCAAGCGGCGGGAGATGGTCGTCCACGGACCAAGGGATGGTCCAAGGGACTGGTGGTACAGCATAGGGACGAAGCAGGATCATGATCAAGATTGACAGGGAGACAGGGGACATGCAGTAGACCGTAATTATGCTGTGACCAGGCTGCCTGGTTGCTTCTCTCCCGGGCTGGACGGGTTCCTGGTGAAGGGCAGAAATGGCTGCAACGCTGGCTGGCTGGCGTTTCCGTGTGGGACCGGCTTTCCTTGCAGCGGAGAGACTTCGAATGCATCTCCTGCTTCTCGAAATCTTCCAGAATCTTGCCTGAAGAGGGCTAGGGCCAATTTCGGGCCTGTTTGGAAATCTTATGCGCCCGGATGCACTGGACCCTGGGTCGCCGTATCTCTTCCCCCACAACCAACTACACTAGACCGCACGGCGGCGCTAGAACCATGGAGGCACCTCCAGCTGAGCGTTCGAACCGATGGCTGCGGTCCGTCGGCTTGGATACTGACTACCACGCGAGACCGGCCAATGTAATCAGGGCGAGGGCGAGCGGGAGTGGATGGCCGCATCAGCACATCTTCCTGTCTGCTGTCACTCGGATGTCGTGATCTGAGGTAGATGGTGTTAAATGACGCAGGGTGTTGGCAGAGAAAGGAGGATACGTAGAGAGGAAAGCTTGCGAGATGGTTGCTAGCATTGCAATTTAACGATGCAATGCGCCTGGTCTGGAAAAGAGAGAAGTGAGAAGTGACTTCTGAGGGATACAGACTCCATTGCTTCCAGGGCGGTGTCAGTCTGCCGCTCTGTTTCAACTTGGGACAAAACCACGGAGTGGGTCCGTGCACCTTCTAGTAAAATTGAGGTACAGTGGCGCATTACGCTACTTACAGATACCTAGGTACATCCATTTTAACTTTATACGTACATATGTACATATATATGTACTGTACCAAGGTACCTATGTACCTAAGGTAATCATGGGAGTTGTTAGGAGGAATCAGAGACACTCGACCAGCTGACCTACGAGAAATCTAGTAAAAGGGAGAGAAAATAAAATCGAATTAACTCATGTTATATTAGGTGTTAGGTAGTGTTAATTCGTAGCATGAGTACCTATATGCGCAGACACAACTTATGCACATGCGCATACTAGGTGGACTGGAACTCGCTGAACTCCAGTCTGACCTGTGGCAACATAATTGATGGTTCTCCAAAGGGGGCCCCGGACCAGAAGACGAGTACCTACGCAGTACCTACAATCAGTACATTGCTTCTCGTAAGCTGGCATCCAACAGGGCTTACCGGCTAGCTGATTGATTATTGACAATGTTCACCGGGATGCGATCAGCAATCTCCCGAGATCCGCAGTCTTCACCGTCATTTGTCCCTGAGCTACACCGTGTACGCTGATGTAGACGGAGGATACCTTGTACCTTTGGTTAACATTGTGCATGAGAGTGGATTTGCAGTTCAGGGTGTTCGCGTCTGCTAACTCTAGGTATCCTTATAAAGCATTCCGGTACTGATGCTTGATGTCCAGTAGAGGTGTATCATATATATCTAGTATACACTTACACACATACATACCTTGGGTACATACAGAGAGAGACATGAGCAGTTGCCCCAAGCTTCCTCGAACCCCTTTGGAGGATGCACGGACAGGCTCTCGGGCTCCATCTTTAAAGCATGGCTATGATGCAAGTCTGCACTCAGGGAGCTGTGACCACCGGTAAATGGGATCTTTTTTTAGGGGGAGATCATGTTGCATGGCATGTCCATTCCATGGGTAATAGGGGTGGACCTTATTTGTGTGGGTCCCCTCTTGGGGCAGTTCTGCCGCCCTGAATGCCAAGAGGGCAACATAAAAAATGCTTGTACACCATCTCCAGGTATAATTTTATGCTTGATCCGCAACTTAGCTCAACTTCAGTACCTAACCTTGTTGGCAGTCAGCCAAGTTATGTGATGCGCGCAACTGGGTAAATTAATTGGGAAGTATCTCTGCCGGGAACTAATAGGCATGTTCACCACGATCCGGCAGAAGGTAGAGAGACGTGGTGGACAGGAGTCGTCCGGAGCATAGCTTTGTAACCATGCGATTGGGAATACGTGTTCGTGTCTAACCCCCTTTGGACACTTATTGGCTGTAATGTCCTGACAATGATCAGGGCACCCTACTATATTAGGCTTAGCCCAATTTTTAATAAACGGTGCTAAATTGAGTGTGTACATGGGACTAAAACACAAACGCCCTAGTAAAGTGGTTTCACCGGGACTGGCTGGATGAGCTGGCTGGGCCCAGGGAATAGACAAGGTCCTCGAATGAAAAAAAAAAAAAAAAAAAAAAAAGACTAGAAGGAAAGGAAGGAAGGAAAAGTTTGGATCTCGACTTTGATGCCAATTCCACACTTGCAGTGGATGTACCGCCTACTAAGCGGACCGCATCTAAAGTATACCTACCTACACATTCTCAGGTCCTACCGAAGCGACGATGCCGCGCAAGCCTGGCAATAGATGCAGACTGCACAGGTACACAACGCTGACCTTTGAGTGTATAAGGTAGACATAAATGTAGTGTAGATTTAGAAGTGAACGAGCTGGTACGGATTGTACCTAATAGCACAGTGCTTGGGATAAATAGGTGCATTTTAGCATTCCCTCCTTTTATTGTTGTACCTAGGTACAATAAATGCGTGCATGTACATCAAGTACCTATTGTTCGGCGCCCCGGGCTAGTTTCTCTAAAAGGTACTTAACCTTAGGTGGTCCCGTCTGTTTCAACACGTATGCGCGCACCTTGCACACACACTCACCACACCCTGCCCATCGCCCACTGCCGCCCATCTTTTACAGCAGGTACCTACGTACACACCGTCCACACCAAAACTACCACAACCACCTCCCACTGCTACCGTTGCGAGCTACCATACGCGCACACATTTTGATTTGACCTTTTCCCTGGCGAGGGTCATTTCATCATCTCTTAATATAATTTTTTTTTCCCTCTCTTCCCTTCTCTTTTTCCATCTGCACACTCTACCTTCCCCCTCCTCCTCAATCTGCAACCTCTCCGGCGCTTAGTCTCTAGTCAACGCGGTCCTCCCCTCTTTGCGTGTCCCGAGATTCTGGACATCCCATCGCCATCCCATCCGTTTTCGAGGTACGTACGTTCAGATCACAAGCTGCCCTGTTCCATATCCCCCATCTATATCTGCATCTACATCTACATCTACATCCGCAATCCACACATCCCGTGTCCGCATCTACAACTCCAGCTCCAGACCTCCCGACGTTTGCTGCTGTTGTTGCCCGTACCAACCATCCCATCTGCGCTTTGTTTGCCAGAGAACTCGGCTGCTGCTACTCGTGACGCTCCCTTCTGCCACCAGTATTTGTACTTTGTCAGTCGGGTCTGTGTCCTTGCATGCTGGGCTTTGCGCCGCTACCAAACAAGGAACACCCTCGGTGTTATTCGATAGCCACAGGCGAGTTCCAGGCTACAAGCACATTATCGCCGCCTTCTCTCTTCATTACACCCTACTCCCTCTGGCCTCTGCTCTGTTTGCAGGCCCCCAAGTCTTGCTACCTTGTTTGCAGAAAGCTTACTGGGTCCTTACCGTTCCATCTAGGGCCTCTACTGGATCCGAACTCAACAAAGACACGACCAGAAGCGAACGACCATAGTCCTCTGTTGGTGCCATCATCTGCCATCACGTCGCGTCCGACGCCGCACTCTAGCAAACCTCGATTCCCCCTTATCCTCTACCACCACAGTACGCGATCACTGCCTGCAGCCGATAGCAATAGTAAACCCGAGACGGTACGATAGACGCGTGGGACTGCTGTGCAGCTTCTCGACCTGTCACGGAAACCGGAGGTGGCGACATTTGCACTTGGTCAATAGGTTCTGACTATTTGTCTTGAGCACTATTCTGGAGAGAAACGACTGCTGTTGTTGAATCTACACACCGAGTTCCGCCTATAATTCGACGATCTACCACAGCATTGATCTACCCTATGGGAATTGCATCGTTGCCCGAGGCCGTTGTGAATTAGAGATATATACAGCCATTCTCTCCGTCGCGGTACTGTCCTTCGGAACGCAAGTACCGGCAAATCCGGCAGCTCAGAATTTGCCCAAGTGTCAAGTCTAGGGGTGTTAAAGGCTGAGGTGCTGGTGTTGAGCGAGATCATACCCCACAATTAACGTGTGGTGATTGTGGCAGTTAGCATCGACATATCTCTGCCACTGCTGCGCTGAAACTTGTTACGGTATGTCTGAACTGCATGCAGAGCCATTATTCCTGTCTCCATGCCCAACCGAGTGTTGGGACTTGGTGCCCTACTATACGTTAAGCCAGAGGCGGTCGGTTTTCTCACCGCCATCTCGGGTGCAGAACTGCATTTACTGGCACGTGAAATATCTTGGGAATTATACCCTGGTGTATTACTGGCCGCCTAGTACTGGAAAAATCATTGCCATCTCGTTCTCCTTCTAAATTTCATCAACTAACGTGTCCCAGAGGTCGTTTTCACTAGTGCCACCTCGGTGCTGCGAGACACTGTTTTCCTCTAACAACGATTTTCCGCATGAACCCCTGACCAAAGCGTCAAGTTCCTCCGATCAAATCCGTATTGATCATCCAACATGTCAAAGTCGCCGCCGTCAGAGGTGATGAACATCACGAATATGTTGGACAAGAAGAATGCTGCCGCTGCCGCTGGTGTCGGACCAGGCCCCTCTCCTGAGCATCAGCTGCTCCCTCATCACCAGCTTCCTACGGCTATGGATCGCGCCAACTCGCCCCATGGATCAGAAAGTTCCTACCATTCCGCGGCTCGTGTCCCTGGCCCTCTTGAGGCTTTGAATGGAATGGGCAATGGCCGTCCTTATGGTTCGCCATCTGCGATGCAAGCGCCACTTCATATGTCCGATCCGAATATGCCACCGGGCATGATGATCCCCAGCATGCCGCCTATGAACCACGGATTACCTATGGGATATAGTAAGCCTATAGAAGCACCCCAACCACCGCCCAAGGCATATCCTTGCAGCACTTGTGGTAAGGGCTTCGCGCGACGTAGTGACCTCGCGCGGCATGGTGAGTAATTTTCACTATCGGTGATGACAACTGAAACTAACGATCCTCTAGAACGTATCCATAGTGGTATAAGACCTCACGTCTGTGAATACCCTGATTGTGGTAAGCAGTTTATTCAGCGCTCTGCGCTGACGGTACACCAACGTGTGCATACGGGAGAAAAGCCTCATATGTGTGAGCGATGTGGAAAGGTGAGTTTATTTACCCTCCGTGCGCGACCCCTGCTAACAATTTATTTTAGCCCTTTAGTGATAGTAGCTCATTGGCGCGGCATCGACGCATACACTCGGGAAAACGACCTTATAAGTGTCCTTACGCCGACTGCCAGAAAACTTTCACCCGGAGAACTACTTTGACTCGGCATCAGAACCACCACACGGGAACAGTTGAGGAGGCGGCAGCAGCGACCGCAGCAGCCCTTGCTGCTCAAGCTAGCAAATCAGCACCGCGTTCTGTACGAAGCGATGCTGGCGACCCCAGTTCAAACCATGGGTCTCCCTTGAACACACCGTCGCCGGGCCAGAGACAAATGACCATGTCTCCCAGTGCCGAACTTGCCGCAGCCAATGCGATGCGAAGCAACGACTACTCGTACTTGAATAATGGTTCACTTCCAGTCCATCTACGCACCGATATGCATTCGCAAAGCCCCACATCCGCCCCGGCTTACACCACCGGTGTGCGACCCACCTCGCACCCCACCAGCTATCCGCCGCCCCCAACTCTGGAGCCAAGCGTCGAGTCTCATCAGTCGGCCGGTGGCAGCACGGCAGGCAGTCCTCATATGGGCAGTGTTGGGTGGCAATCCCCTTCTCACATGCCATCCCCTACCCACAGTAGCGGGAATGGCTACGTGTACCCGGACCCCGATCAGTCCTTTGCGGGAAGTGGTCTCGGCCAGATGTACTATGGTCCTGGAACTCAGATCCGGAGACCTACGAGCACTGAGCCCTCCGGAGCGCCTCCTTATGACGTAAAGCCACGTTCGAACGAACTATGGGCGGCAGGCCAATAGGGTGGCTTTTGGAGCTGGAGTTAGGTTGGGATTGACATCGTTTTTTAAACGTGATTTCCCATGAAACCTATCGATAGATTTCCTTTGTTCCGCGCATTTTTCGTTTTGTCACGGAAGGCTCAATACCCAATGGTACGGTTTCAGCGTTTGTTCTCTACGTTTGAGGCGGGGTATAGCACATGGCGTTATCATCAAGATTCTGTTTCTGGATTTGACTGTGCCGCAATGCACCTTCACCCCACTCTGAACACGATCACCCTCACAAATTAATACTGACCACGGCATGGACCGAGCCTCTCTGGTGGATCTTTATAATACAGAATTTGAGCTTGCTGCTTCATCGACGGGCTCACATGAGGCCAGGCGGCAGCCCTAAATTTGATACGTTTCGTGCGACTTTCCTATACGTCCTAGACTGGTTGGGCTCGGTGGCCTTGATGACACTAAGAGACAGATCATATGAGAGGGATAGACTGGGAAGGGACTGGCGTTGGGGCGGTTTTAGGGCTTGATTTCACAGCACAGCTCTCGCATGGACGGACGTTTCTGCTCCCCTGGTCACAGCCGAGGGAAAACAAGAGACGAAAGAGAACGAAAAAAAGGGACGGCCGCAAGTGTTGTGGTGGAATGCTCTCTTCTCTTTTTCATTGTAAAGTAGCCGATGCAGTAGCGATCGTCAGCTTCTTTCGTCCGCGCTCGGTTGGGCAACCAAAAAACAGGATAGGGAGAAAAAAAAAGAGTGTAGTGAATTGACTCAACCCTCTTGCCTCGTGCAATTTCAGGTCTTAGCGAATGAATTCTTTATTTTTTACGTGTAGCTCTTGATTACTGTGAACCATCAGCGTGTATGTATGTGTGCGTATGTGTATAATGGATTTGTGTATTAAAAAAAACTTTGCTTTTTGGGGGGAGGTTTTTCGTAAATATTTGTGCCAATCCTGTAGTTCACGTGCGTGGATGTCGCCGTAGACATGTGATGCCATCGCGGTAGTGGGACGGAAAAAGGAAGTTCTCGGCGGCGGAACGGGTTGTGTGGTACGTGCACACGAACACCATAGGAGATATTTTACAATTGGACCAAACAAAATTTCGTAGCTCCTTTTCCAAATCCTTTATTTTCTCCTTTTCTCTTTTATTGTAACTTGACGTCGTCGGCTGTCCTTTCTCTAGTCACTTTTGTCATATAAATGAGGGTTTTTTCTTTCTTATTTCATATTAGCTCTCTCCATTTGGAAGGGAGGACTTGGGGACTTGAGGAGAGAAAATGGTAGTTTCGAGGATTAAAAAAGGGGGGAGGGGGGATACAAAATCTTGGGATATAGGGGTGAAGAATATCTATCTATCTTTCTTTCTACCGGGGTTTTTTTCTGTTCTTTTTCTTTTTCTTTTTCCTTTTCCTTTTCTTTCTGTTTTTTTTTTTTTTTCACTTGTGTTAGCCTTGAAACTGTTTCATACCTTACTTCTTCTATTTCTTCTTTTCCTTTGTTTTTCCCCATCATCGATCGGGGAAATGCAAGGGAAGCAGGGGAGTTATATCGGTGGGCCTGTGGAGGAGCAGGAGAAGGAGGATTAAGAAGCAAGAGTGAAAGAGTGAATTTGGTACTGGTAGAGAGGTCGAATGGGGGAAAAGATAAAGGAGGGAAAAGGGAAAAAGAAACGTCAGGTCGAGAAACCATCCTCCCGGGGAGTCGGACACGAACGTCGACGTATTTGGATTTTTGATTTTTTTGATTTGTGATCATGGTGATCATGGTGATCATGACCCCCCTCTCCCTTCCGTTACAAAACCTTCCCACAGTTACGCTCTATGTAAGCAGTTCCCGTCTACCTGCAACCCCGGAGGGTAGTATACCGCCTTTCCTTCCTTTCCTCTTTCCTCTTCTTTTTTAGACATACAGATAGATACCTTGTACTAGTGGGCCCGACTTGTGACTGAGTTGAGCGAGCGGGCGCACTCTTTTTTGGGCGGACGAATAATAGAGATTTCAGCTCCCCTCCCTTTTGAGATGTGACTATGAAGGAGTTGAGCTTATTCATCCATTGGCTGCTAGCTCAGGACTTAATCTTGGGGACAGCTAGTTGTTGCGCCGTAAAATGGGATATCTCACTGTCATTCATCCATCCATCCATTCGTTTATTGGTTGAAGATGCATTAGAAAGAAGCCTCATACTGGGTTATAGAGGCTTTTCTTTCTCCAAATGCTGTCCCATCTTACAAGGGGGTTAGTTAGGTAGGTAAGGAGGAAAGGACTCTGAGAAAGGGCGGAATATCTACCAGGTTCCCGAACTTGACAGGACAGGCAGGGTGGGCTTCCCGCTTTCTTAGACCATGTCACCAGATATAAAAAGAAAGTCTAAGATCTGAGCCGGGGAGTGATTGATTAATTGATTTGATCGATTTAAGTCGCGGGTTCCCACATCCCTGAGCATGTTGTTTGTAGTATACATATTATATGATTACTGAACAATTTAGACTGCATACTATAAAGTGCGCGGTGTGGGGTGGTAGGTAACCTCTGCGTTGCAAGCTGCGTTATCAATTTTTATCTCAGACATTTAATGCTTGATGATGTTTTAAATGATTACTGTTCGTGTTCTCATGATTACGTCGCTGTTAATATAATAGGCGTACCTATCAATTTTGGTCACCTCCGTTGGTCGCTTTAGGAGTTGCCATTCTAATCCATTCATTGCCTTTTATGTGAATCGATCAAGCTTTCCACCAACCTGTAAAAGGTAGACAAGCTAAGGATATGTTGTCGAATATGCCGAGAGAAGATGGTCTTGTTAAGACAGAAAACATTAGAGAAGAGGAGAGCCTTACCAAACCCGCCGCCCTTTTACCGAAGATAACGACACATTTCACTATAGAATTAATTATCGACACGGTTTGTCCTCACTGCTACATTGGCCTGAAAAATCTCTATGCAGCTATCGAGATACACAAGACACGACATCCGGAAGCGACCTTCGAGCTCGTATGTTCGCCCTTGATCCTCTATCCATCTGCATTACGAAGTGGTGAGTCGCAGGCCTCTATCTTATATTTTATAATGGCATGGCATATAGCGACCAGAAAGGATCCATGACGTGCACGCCTCTTCTGATGATGGGCGAATAGGTTCTCGTGAAGGATATGTTTGGAACACCTATCGCAACTGCCGGTCTCAAGTGAGCAGGACACAAGCCATCAGCTCAGCCCAATCGCTGCGAAAAACAAGCCTATTGTTTTTATCCGTAGATCTTCTTGCTGACCGTACGCCCTTTTCCTATTTTTTCTTTTAGCCCACAATAAGATAACTTATTACACGCGCACACATGGGGCACAGGGCAGCCTTTTTGAGACGTGGACTAGACTCGGAGCAACGGTGGGCATTGGCTTTAGCTGGAGGGGCCGTACGGGTAACACGCGCGACTCTCACAAGCTCCTTCGTTTCGCGCTCGAGAGCATACCCACGACTATGCCGAGCACCAAATTTGCTCAACAGCCGCAGCAGAGAGCAGCGACTTCACCTACGACGATGACTAATGCCACTACCGAAACCTCATCACTACGTCGGGGTCCAGCCCTTCAGATGCGCCTTCTCGAAGCCATTTTTAGGGGCTACTTCGAATACGACCGTGACGTGTCGGACCAGGGGTTCTTGGTGGAGGTGGGCACGTCTGTGGGTGCGGGCGTCTTCACAGCTACCGACGTCCGGGAGGTACTCGAGAGCGAGAACTGGGGGTTAGCTATCGACATCCTGTCCGCTAAGGCCCGGGCCCGCCTGAAAGTCGACGCGGTGCCCACCGTCATCGTCAACGGCTTGTCCCTGTACGGCGGGTGGCAGCAGCCCGAGCTGTTCGTCGCCGAGTTTGAGAGGTTGAGGCTGGGGATTCCCCGTGATGTCAGTGGTGGTGACGGCAGTGGATGTAGTCATTGTATGGCTGTAGGTGCGCGGTATTAGTGGGAGGGAGGAAGTTGAGCTTGCCCAGATCGTCGGTCACATTCAAGATCTCGACTTCCTACGAATGTGACAACGTCCAGAAGTAGCTTTGGGTTCTCGGGGAGTGCGGATTGTTTGTTCAACCCTCGATCGCTTTGTTTCGAGCTGTGTTCGGCGCTGGTATTGGAAACACGAATCAATCTGTATATTACCCCATTTGATCATTTCGTTTCTCTCGGCCAATCAATTGTTGTTGCAGTGGACTTGACTTGAATGCAAAATGCATCCGTATCTGTTTGCGTGACAAACGGACTTGGGACAATCCTGCGAGAGAGTTTGGTGTCAGGAAAACCGCATTCCATCTATGTATAGGTGTAGTCCGTCTAGTACCTTAGGTAGGTTAGATACCTAGGTGAGTTCGATGGTTTGTCGCCGTATGCATCTTGTATGTAGTTAGCTACCTGGGTGATTACAAGAAGATTTCGGTAAGCTAGGTTGTTCGTCGAAAGGCGTGAGGAGGCGAAACGGAGCAACTGGAACCGAGGCGGCGGTGCGATTGTTACTAATAAAAGATTCGTCTGCCGGATGCTACTGTAGCATTCACTGGTGCGACACTGCGCACGTTTTTTCTTGGTAGATCTTCCCGTCGTGTCGTCCATCATGGGAATTGAAAAGTTGGGGATTAGGTTTGTCCGTCTTATGAAAGTGAAGGGTGGTGGTCTGTGTGGAGGGAGGCATTCCCGTCTCGTGTAGGTACCTATGGGCACATATACATCGGTGTAGGTACCTACCTACATCCAGTACCCGATTATGTAGCTAACGCCACAGGCGCAAGCCCCGCGGGCACCCGGGGCTTTGTGGGGCTTTGTGGAAACGCGTGGCACAAACGGTGCCTACTAACAGGTAGCAGGTAAGTACGCATCGCTAGGTAGTAAAGGTGAGGGGCATCGCATCAGAAGCTACCTACACATCTACAGCTTCACACCTTTAAATACATAATCCTTTCCCATGATCTTATTTAACACTTTCCTCCCAATTGTACTCGTCCAGGAAAGAAAATAATCTCCGTCCTTAACTCTTGGTCCTGATAATTGTAATTGAGGCATTTTGACTGCTAGAAATTCCATCCACCATGGCTTCCAATCCCTACGAAGGTAAGGCTTAGGCGCCCTTGTTGTTGGTAATTGCAGCTAAAAATGCTTACGTTCTCTGTTCTGTCTATCTAGTCGAGCACAACATCAAGGCGCCTGCGAGCCGCCCACACCGCCGCCGCCCAGACATGTCGTCCTTCACCTCTCATCTACACCAGATATCGCCGGACCCGAACTCGACGGCCGCGCGCGCCGCAGGGCCCACGCCCGTCGACATGGCGGCGCTGTTCGAGCTGGTGCAGTCGCAATACACGACGCTGGCAACCGACGCGCCGACGGCCGAAAACCGCAACTTCCTCGAGTCGCTGGTCTCGCAGCTGGAGGCCGACATCCACTCGCCGCCGGACCATGTCCCGGGCGTGAGCCAGGAGTACCTGGACGGGCTGGACCGGGTGCCGCGGAAGGCGCTGAAGGACGACGAGTCCTGTCCCATCTGCGCCGAGCGCTACCTCGACGACAAGTACTGCCTCGTCGTCGAGCTGCCGTGCCACGGGGACCACCGCTTCGACCTCGAGTGCGTCGGCCCTTGGCTCCGGAGCAAAGGCACGTGCCCCATGTGTCGGAAGGACCTCACGAAGAAGAAGACCGTCGAGGTGCCGAAGGACGAAAATGAAGGGGAAGAGGATGATGTCGATGGACTTTACGGCTGAGTTGGCCACGAGACATTTTAGACACTTAGGAAGAAATGGGAGGGGTTAGACGAGAAAATAATGCAACAGCGGATTTGGTCGATTCGCTATTGCCCGGTAGCAATGAGACACGAATTGGTTTTTCTGTTCACTGGGCAAGGCAGGGGTTTTATCTGTTTTTCTTTCCTCAGTGGATGGCGCAGGGCACATTTGATGCATTAACAAATGGTGAAGGAAAATCTCGTCCGCACTCCTCCGTGCTGGGAATGCAAATTGTACAATTACAATCTCTCGCCAAAACTCCCTTCCGTTCATATCAAACCACCATCACTATTACCCCACCTGGAATAGGCAAGGTACTTCAATCAGCCAACCTTCCCCTTCTTCGGCGGGCTCCCACCCCCGCTCGCCTTCGCCTGGCCCCCGTGCTGCGGCCGGTCCTCCTTCTTGCCGCCCCCGGCCCCGGCCCCGGCGAAGTCCCGGTTCGCGGGGCTCGCCTCGAGCGGGTTGGTGGTGCCTTCGGAGGCCTCGGCGCCCGCCGTGTCCTTCTGCGCCTCGGGCGACGTCTTGTCCGGGTCGAAGGCCGCGTCCTCGCTCGCCGCCACCTGGTCGTCCGTCCCGCTGTGCGTGTACTCGTGCGCCTTCGGCTTCAGCGACTCCCGGTCCATGTCGTCCTTGTACGGCCGCGCCAGCGCCGCGGGCCTGTGGATTGGACGGCGCTGCTGCTGTTGTGGTACGGGGTGCCTGTTGGTGGTGGTGGTGGTGAGGCGTAGGGCGAGCGGAACTCGGGCTCTGCTGCTGGTTCGGAGGACTGCGCTGCGGAGGGATGCCATTTTCTCTATCCGGCTCTCTTTCTCTTTCTCTTTTTTCTTTTTTTTCTTTTGGGTCTAGGTAAGATTGCGATCGCGTTGGTAGACAAATTATATGAAGAGTCGGCGATTAAGTGAATACACGGTTGGCTTGAGTTGTAGATGGGTTGAGGAATTGCTTGTAGCAATTGCGTGGGTAATAATCGATTTAAGCTTCCTTAGATTTAGATTAGAAGGAATGATGATGGCATGTAATTTTTTCACTGCCAGAGCAATCTTGACAGTAGTTAAATGTAGAGTGCTGAATAAGGGAGTAGGTACTTAACAAACGCTCGGAACGATATCGTGACGTCAGGATGTAACCGGAGGGAAGCTCCGCTGGGCTGCTAAGATCTATGAAGATCCTTGCCTACTTTTCACGGTGGCTTTCATTAACGTTACTTAGTAATACTTAACTTTTCATTTTCATTTTATAATAAGAAATAATTATTAATATTTTTAAAACTTTATAAATAAACGTTTTTATAAGTTTAATTAAATTTAAATTTAAATTTAAATTTAAATTTAAATATTATATTATAAATAAAATAAATAAAATAAATAAAATAAATAAAATAAATAAAATAAATAAAATAAATAAAATAAATAAAATAAATAAAATAAATAAAATAAA
>MU404177.1:0-117074 GCA_022695795.1 Biscogniauxia marginata
TTTCGATTTTACTTTTAATTAAACCTTATAATTATATAACTAAAATAAAAGGTCCAAGACTTTTACGATTTTTACGCGTAAAGTTATAAATTTTTAAAAAAGTCGATTTTATATAGAAAATTAAGTGGCTTACTTACTTATGTGGCCCACTTGCTTATAAGACACGTTATATAAATATTATATAATTTCTTTAAAAAAGATATTTATTATTATATTATTATATAATATATTATAAGGTTAATTAACCATTATAATAAACTTTATTATTAATTAAAGGTTTAATTAGCTTATTAACTTTTAACTATATAATACATATTGTTTTATATGTACATTTTAAAGTCAATTTTTCCGAGATATCGCCCCGTTTCCTTTAAAACTCAGGCCCAAGTCTTGTGAAACTTTTCGTCGAATTCGTTTCTCAGCTGCGTAAAAGCCTTAAGGACATTGACCAGACTCGTGCCATCCCCTTCCCCCTGCCACGCGGGTAGACTCGTCGTCTGCGGACCTGAGGAAAAGAGCGGAGAAGGGAGAGAAGATTGGCTCGGAGGAGCAGGAGTAGAATCAGAGCCAGTCTTGCACGCCGGTCTTTTTATGTCATACTCGCCGTCGCTCGAGGAGTCAGCATCATCTTCCCACGAGTCCAATACGACGTTGGCTTTTGTCTTCTTGGTCTGCTTCGAGGCGACAGTACTAGCACTGTGCGTACCATCTCCAACAAATCCAGTAGCCGCTGTACCCATCTCCGTCCTCATCACCCGATGTTCGCGCTCATATCCACCCTCATCGGGGGTCTCAGCCACATCTTGGACATTAATCATGTCTACATCATACATACCGCCACTACCACTGTTACTACAGTCGGGATGAACGAAGTTTGTCAAGCTCGCAACGACGGTAGCGAGCACGAGTGAGAAGTCCTTAAGCAGGAACCACACGTCACCCTTCTTGATACGGTTGTCACGCGTCAGCGCCACGTAGTCGCCGTGCATGAAGAAGTTATACAGGTATGCGTTCAGCGGCGGCGCGTCCGTGTCGTGCGGCCAGATTCGCAGGTACGGTACAGCGGACTCCTCCAGGAATACACCGCTCCGGATGCCGGAGCAGAGGTCATGGATGTTCTCGAAATTGTCTGTGTAGCCCGATAATCCCGCAAATGACGACCGGAGCATCGGGGGCGGCAGCGCGCCGGGGATGCCGATGCCAGCAATAATGCCTGGCTTCTCGGCACCCACCGCTATCCCGGTAAGTGGAAGATGACGGTCGGCGTTTTGGTGATGTGTCCTATCGATGAAGCTCCCCGCGTAAGTCTTGAATATCTGCAGCGTCTCGGCATTGTGCTCGATGAGGAGGCGCTCGGCTTCTTGAGGAAGTCGTGGGAGCACAAGTGAAAGAGCGTCAGGGCCAACTGGGGCGGGACCATTCGCAATGAGTCCTGCAGCAGAGATTCGATCGAAGAGATGCGCCATTACCAGGGCTAGAGTCCTCAAGGTCTCCGTACGGTTCTTGTCAATTCCTGAGCAAAGATTATGGAAATAGCCGCCCTTCAGGAGAGAATGGAAGGCGAACGCGGCGTTCTCTGTGAAGTACAGATGCCCTACCAGTCCAGCAAAATTCAGAGGTCTTCCCTCGGCTGATAAGAGATGTTGCCGTCGTAAGTACTCGATGGAGAATCGGAGGTGGTGCCTGATTGCCATTTTTGCTTCGGGGCCGCCCAGATAAGCACGATTTTGGGATAAGAGGGATTTGAACAGATCAGCAGCATAGTGAGAATTGCCCACGTATTCACCAATGCCATCTCTAGTAGTAGCATCCATGAGTCCCAATATCCGGAGAATCAGAGTGGTTGAAAAAGGGAAGTGTCCCTTGAGGTCGGGAAGTCGTGACGACATCAACTCGAAGGCTCTTCTGGGTCTGATGTTGTTGCTGAACACGACGTTACCTAGAAGGTCAAACCCTCTCCGTCCGGCTCGACCAGAAGCTTGGCGGTAGGCTAGAGATGTAAGATATGCGGAGTCTCCGAAGAATACCACGGTCTTGCATGGCATGTTAATACCAAGGGCTAGTGTCCCAGTAGCGATTACAGCAGTTAGGAAACCTTTTCGGAAGAACATTTCAACCACCTGCCTGTATCGTCGATTCATTCCCGCATGGTGTACCCCTATTCCCCTTTCTAATGCGTCGAAGAGATACGGCCGGATATGCTCATCTTCGAGGGACTTTATAGTATCTTTGAGCTCGGACTTCGATAGCTTAGAATTATCCGCAAAACTGAAGCTTCGATGTGGCTCATCAGGGTCGAAGCTTTCCCATGTGCTGGCTTCGACACTAGCCTCTTCCCTCATTTTCTCGTCTTTTGTGAGTTTCCTTGAATCCCTCGCCGTCTTTTTCTTCTCCTCTGCCACCTTCCAAAGTTCGTATTTCTTTACATGTTGGATCCAGTCTTTGCTAGACTCTTTCCAAGCTGCCTCAGCTGATTGGAGTTGGGTTAAAACGGACACCAATGCACGCTCGCATTCAACTCGGTCGTAGTTGAATAGAATCGCCGGTAGCCCGTCTTCCTTCCGGAGATCTACTAGCAGTGGAAGAACTGAAGTACCTTTAACTTCCTCCACCGGCTGTGATACTTCATAGGCTCCGTCGTTCCCATTAGGACCGCTTGGATTATCCACTTCGCACTGGTTACCGGCTCGTCCAGGGAAGCATAGTCTTCCGAGCTCTGCGCGAACTTGTTGGAAGGGTGATGTCGTATCCCTCATCCAGGCAGTGAGAGTGACCTTCAGTTTCTGCGTCCATTCTAAAACATCAGACTTGTTAAGTATGCCAGAAGGTCCTCTCGATGGTGGATCTAGGCTTGAATCGATGGGAAAGGTGCCATTTTGGTTATTTTTCATGCAAACCCATAGGCTGAATGCATCCCGGGGCTCAAGACTCATGTCATTGAGATCAACCGCAGTCCTATCGATCAGAAGTTAGCACATTTATGACTACCTATACACTTTGAAATATGTTTCTTTCAGACAAACAAGTCTGGAGTGGTTATCAGGCAATAGCCTGCTCCAGCGAAAGGGACATAATTTTTAATTTCCGTCGACTAGCGTATGAAGCATAGACCTAGACAAAGCAAAATGCTCACAGAGATGAAACAGCAAATAAATGATACAAGAAAACTCGAAACTAGCTATCTTACCTATTGATCGTGGCTGCAACAGGGTGGATGAAACGGAACTTGGAGTCCGAGCTACCAGCTCTGTCGAGTCCCGGTACAGGAAACTGGTTAAAGGAGCTAAGGCCCTTAAAGTCGAAGTTTTTCGAAGGTACATAGAAGAATGCCCTGAGGTCCGAATATCTATAATGGTGTTGAACCATCTCGAGCTCAAAGCCCTTTGATTTCTGGGACGCCTTCAACCATTCGTAGAATTCCTGGGGATTTCCCACCGTGGCTGACAGCGCAATGATCGGGCACGGGGCCATAAGCAGGAGCTGTTCCCAAATTAGGCCGTCTTCAGCCTGACCGATGCAGTGGACCTCATCAAATATGATACGCTTCACACGGTGCGACCATGCGTTGGTGCCGACTGCGTTGGAGGGAGAAAGAAGCATGATCTGGAGAACATGCGGGACGGTGACTAATACTTGACAGCCGGTTGGATTATTGATCCTGTAGTCTCGAGTGTGGATTGCCCACACTGATCTTCCTTCATGGCGGTATGACTTCTGAAACCGGGCCTGTATCTCTGCTGCGATTTGATTGACCAAGGCCTTTGTGGGAGCGACGTAAACGAGAACCCCGTCATCATCGGCCTGGAGCACCTTTTTCATTGCGTAAAAGGAAATGAAAGTCTTTCCTGATGAAGTTGGTGCAACGATGAAGAGACTCTTGTGGTTATCTATACCGTCGAGAACGGTACGCTGCCACGCATCGGGCTCGAATGGCACGCGAGGGTCCTTCTTAGAATCGAAACGTCGCTCGAGATAGGGGCCGCAGTATTGTAATTGAAAATCGATGGGCTTTGTTGGTATCTTCGCGGGGGCCACATCTTGGCCTATTAGAAGAGGAAAGCATAGTGCCCGTGAGATCGTCGGGGGGTTGCTAATCGTTGAAATTGTAATCTTCAACGCTGTCCCTACTGCCTGGAGAGCTCCAGAGACCTGCATAGTCATTCCCGGCATCTTAGAGGTCTCAAGGCCAGATTTGAATAGTAACGCCGCGATTTCCAGGGCTGAAGATGTAGAGTTAGAGTATGTCAAGTTAGAGCATAACAGAGAAGTGATAATTGCCATACCTCGATCATCTCGTGCTGGCTCGGGACTGCTGGCCCACGCTCTGTATAAGATGTCACAAGTATACAGCGAAACCTCTGCCCTAACCCCTATATTATCGTCTCTTGTGAGGCTGTGGAGAAGTCTTGTTGCCTTTTGGAAGCGCTTGGCAAGGTCTGGTTCGGTGTTAAACTCCCGACTGAGAGCTTTCCAATTAGCTAGAGCTGCGCTGTTTCTTGATTCAACCTTCCGGGTTTGTACTGCTCGAGCCTCGTCCAGGGCTTTCTTTTTTCCCCCATGAACAGGTACGTTTGTCCTCTCATCTAGTAGGATATTGGTCAATAATGTCGATTATTCAAAGCGGCAAAAAAGAAAAGTCCTAATTTAAATTGCATGATTCTCCTCAAGACTATGTAGGATATGCCCTCTTAAAACACATAGATTCTTGATACTTACTTTTGATAGGTCCACTCGAGGGCTTCGAGCGGCTGATGGCGTCTGGATGAAGTGGAACCCTTGATGTTGGTTTCTGCTGAGTTGCCACAATGATTTCAGGCTCGATGACCTTTCCAGTTGCGCCAGTGAGACTAGCTGAATATGCCAGGGTATCCGCCATGAACTTCTGTGTTCTTCTCCTAGCGAAAAACCCAGGCTGCTTCGGTGTTTGCTTCGGGTCAAGTGTACGTTTGGCATTGTGCCAATGTGAGAGCTCTGAGAAGATTTTGCTCTCGTCACAATATAAACTACTCCCATCAACATCGAGTTTGACTGCCTCAAAGAACTCGCTCATAATTTCATGGGTGAATGGCAGAACCGAGGCTTGTTTAGTACCAATATGCGGAGGCAATACGTTTGTTGGCAGCGCCATGAGGGCTGGAAATTTCCTATGCTGAGTAAGTAAGGTTCCGCTCTGTTTCTCAACATGTTTAGCTAGCCGCTTTGTCTCCTCTAGTATGGCAAGTGGCAAAGGATGGCCTTCGAAAATATGTGAATACATCGACAAGAACAGCCGGCCGTCGAAAAAATCGAAAAGATCCCAGTCTAACTCGCGAAGTCGCGAGTCGGCAGTATTTTCGTGAAGCATCAACGTCGCCTCTTCGCAGAAGAGTTTCATGAAGATACCAGCATCTTCCATGACAATTTCCGTCATGATCGGGAATTTCAGGTCAAGGGATCGCTCTGATAAGCTCGCTTGTTTGATGATGACAGCATGGACAATAAGGGCGATGGCTCCGAGAGTATAATCATCACGTGGGTAGGTCTGTAGGACTTTCGATAGGGTATCCACGATAAGCCACTCTCTGAAGCTACTGCCTGTGTATTTGAGGCTATCAAGGTCGACTACAGCCGGCAGCCCATCTTGCTTCCGATTACTCATCAACTGAGCATTGAATTGAGCACTGAACGGGGATAGCGACTGGAAGGTCGGAGCAGATGTAATCATGGTAGCAAATACCTGTCTTTAGTCAGATAATACATCCATATACATGAGGGTATATGTCAGGGCAATAATATGTGGTATTTGTGCTAGGAATCCTTTCGTTTCATGAAGATCTGATATGTGAAATTTGCATTTTTCTATTGCCAAGCCAAGGCTTTGGATGGATGTCTTTACTAGCTTACCCTAGAACTCCGGAACTCAACTCTATGAATGAGCGCTATGCTGTATTCATGTCGAAGGAATCTGTGTATCATATAGTGGAACAGTCCTTTCATAGTTGATGAACTTTGATCTGACTCGTGGCCATCGTGACAGAGGAGGAATAGTATTGCGTTTTGTGCTAGCCATGAACCGAAGGCAGAGCATCCACACGAGGGAAAGCAGGAGACAAGATGGTCACAATTGTTATCCCCGTTCATATATCGTTGAAGATGCTGAATGATAATAGTTCTCGCAAGCCGGTATTTATAGCGCTTCCTCTCGGGGATTACTGCAGGTATACAGAGCTCTTGGTGATCGTCGAAGAACACTACGTGAAAGTTGCAGCCTCGGGACTTGAGGTGACTTAGGAAGTTTTCCACGGCGAAGATGGCATGGAGAAGCTGGAATCCACCTAGTTCAAAAGTAATACTCAGCAAACTAGCTAGTTGAGACCAAAATATACCTATTAAATTTAGGGGAGGGAGGAAGGGGAATGGGTCCCATCTCACCTTCAAAGTCTACACGAGATGAGCTAATGCAATGAAGGATCAGGGAGTCTCCGTGGATGAGGAAGAGCTCCTTGCCGCCGTAGTCGCCAACGATATCGACGTGTCGAGATGGCAAGACTGCGTACCAGCGAGCGAGCCTTTCGCGAGTCGTTTCATCACTATCTGCCATGACTTGATGTAGACCGTGAAACAGACAAAGAATAAAGATGAGATCGAATTACAGTCCTTAGGAGATTAGGAAGTGGGAAAGAAGGAGTAAGAAAAAAAGTGACCAGGCCAGATTCGTGGCATAGCTGCCTAGGTAACCAAAGAGCCACAGGAAATCTCGTTGAGAAGTAAATGCCACAGTGATGTTAGATACCCTTCTGGGAAACTTGGCACGGTGGGGTTATGTTAACGTCACAGCTCGCCGTCACAACTGGAGAGCAGGCTGCGAAGTTTGAAAGTGAGAAGTGAGATATGATACTGAGAGCCATGTACTTGGTGTGTAGCCAGGCGTGGGGGACAAACCACATCCTACCTACTAGATACTGCTACGGAATGGCTCAGGCCCCGGCGCTTAATGCCTGCTTCTAGATGGATCCGTTTATTACGGATGCCGAGAAAACCGGGGCTGCGTTGCTAAGCAGGTCCGGTGGTAGGCTCATCATCCCCGCATTACAAACGCAAGCCGGCCGCCAGCATCCCGGATACGGGTACCAGCCATCTCTTGATTAATACTTTTACTCGAAGTTCATCCACACACCGGGAAGCTTGACACGGCTGACCGGTATGTTTATTCCTAAATCCCATCCATATCCTAAATACGATGTTTGTGTTTTCTCTTATCAATACAGTACCGTGTAAGCGAGTACTGCATGACTATAGACCTTGAGTATTACCTTAGATGGAGTAGAAATACATATTTAATAAGAAAACGACTATGAAGGTCAAGATATATATAAAGAGACAAAACAAATATCTCGAAAAATAATTTATAATATAAATATAAATAATAAAGTAAATAATTATAAAAATACTTATATTTATTATATATTATTATATTAAAAAATCATTTTATATTACTTTTTAATTTAATAAATAAATATGTTACGACCCACTTAAATTAAAAAGGTCTTTTAAGCAAGGTTTATAAACTAGTGACGGAGTAATTTCAGGTAATTACTTAAGTAAACCAAAAATAAGATTTATTATAATCTAAGTATAATTAAATTATAATAGATTTATATAAAATAATTAAAGAGAATGATAAGTATTGTTTTTAAGAAATAGTTATAAATAATCTAGAATTTTTTATATATTTAGTTATTTATTTAAAATTATAATTACTTTTTAATATTATAATAAAAGTACTTTGAAATCTTTTTAACGAATAAAGTATTATAAATCTTTTAAATTAATCTCGATTTATTATTATTTTTAAATTAAGAAAACCTAATATATATTTATTTATAAAATTAATTAATTAGAAATATATAAAGAGGTTCGTTATATTTTAATAGCTTTTTAATTAGTGTTTAATATTATTTTAAAATAAATATACCTTTTAAAATTAAAAAGTAATAAAAAATAAAAAAATTATAGTTAATAAGTTTTTAAACGAAAGTTTTAAATTTTTTTACGATATAATAAAAAGGTTTAAAAGAATTAATATAAAAGTTAATTATAATTATAATTAAAAGAAAACCTTAAAAAATACTTTTAAAGTTTAATAAAAAAATTATTTAAAAAAAAAGAGGAAAAAGAAGAATTATTTAAAAAAAGAAAATAAATAATTAAAGTTATTTTTAAACGATAATAACTTTAATAGCTTAAACGACGAAAACGATATAACGATTTTTAATATAAAAGGTTTTAAATTAATTATATTTAATAAATATAATAAATTAAGTAATTTAAAAATTTTTTTAATTTAAGTTAAAACTTATTTATAGTTTTATTATAAAATAATTATTATTAAAAAATAAAAGGTTTTTATGGTATTTTAATTTTTCGTCGAAATTATTTTAATTTAGTTTTAATTAATATTAAAAAATTATTTAGATAATAAATTAAGTGTTTAAAAAATAATTTATATTTATAAATTAATTATAATTATTTATCGAAAGTTTATATTACTTATTTTATTAAAAATTAAAAGATTATATAAAAAATAAGTTATATAAAATAAATTTATATAAAGAAAAGAATTTAAAGAAATTTAATAATTACGTTATAATAATAATAATTATTAATAATAAAAACTTTGAACGGTATTTTGAAAAAAAGAATAATATAACGAAAAAACGGCGATTAACAAAAAAAAAGGAAATTATAAAAGTGGTACCGGAATAAAGAAAGGTATTAAAATTAATATTACTTAAAAAAAGTATAAAAAAAATAAGATAAGTTAATTATTAAGTGTTTTAATTATAAGAAAAAAGGACATTATAAAAACGAGTATTAAAATTTTAAAAAATAAAAAATAAAAATAAAAGGAATTTTTAACTCGAAAAAAAACCTTCGAAATAAAGGTTTTTTTCGAAGATAATAAAGAAATAAATTAAGTGTTTATTATTATTATTATTAAGATAAAAAAAAACGAGGAAATCTTTATAAAGGAAAATTATAATATTTATTAAAATTATAAAAAAAAACTTATAAATATTATTTAAAGTATTATTATTTATTTATTATAATTTACGAAAATTATAAGTGTTATTAAGTTAACTTTAAAAATTATTTAAAATATAATTATTTATATTTAAAGTATTTTATATTAAAATAAGTTAAATAAAAATATAATAAAAGCGAATTATTATATAAGTATAATTTAAAAGTTATTATAACGACGATAAATATAAAATATATTAAAAAAAGTAAATATAATTATTTATATTAAAAGTTTTATATAAATAATAGTTATAATATTTATTAAAACTTAAATAATATTAATTAGTTTAATAAGTTATTAAGCGAAAAACTTAAATTAAAGTTAAAAGTAGTTAAATAACTAAAAAACGAAACATTTTATTTTAATAAAAATAAAATAGTAAAGTTATAAAAAGAATATATATTATTATATTAAAGTTTTTATATTAACGACGTTTATTAAGTATATAAAAGCTTTAAAAATAAAACTAATTATTATTTTTAAAAACCGGAAAATAATAATATAAAAAAATGTATGTATAATAACGTCTCACGATAATTACGTTATTTAAAAGCTTGTTATTTTCATTTAAGTTTTAAAAAAAGTAATTAAATAATTATTAAAAGTTATATATATTATATTTTAATATTTTACGATATATATAAGTTATTTAAAGCGGGTTTTAAAAAAGATGAAATTAAAAAGGAATTATAAGAATTATAAAAAAGATTACATTTTTTATATTAGCTTAAAAAACGAGTTAAATATAATATTAATTTATTTAGTTTTATAAAAAAGTACTTAATAAAATAATAAGTTATTTTTAATAAATAAATTTAAGGATTACGCTTTTTATTTAAAAATAATTTAAAACTTTAAAAGTTTTCGAATTAATAAAAAAATTTTTAAATTTTAATGTATAAAGTTTTATATAAAAAATAATTAAAAAGATTATCGAAATAATAATTATTAAAAATACGTTTTTATAAAAATTTAAGAATAAGATGAAATTAAAACCGTAACGATTTAAAAAAACTTAAAAAGGAAAAAATATAAAAAACCAAAAAACGATAAAGGCTTTTATTAATAAAGTAATAAGAAATTATAAATAATAAGTTTTTATATAAAGTTTAATTAAAACTTAATAATATTATTATAATTAAAGTTAAATATAATAAAAAAGAATATAAAGTTTTTATAAACTTAAAAGTAAATAAAAGTTACGTTTTAGTTAAAATAATTTAAAAAAATAATATATTATAAGTATATAAATAAATTTTATATAAATTATGGAATTTTAAAAAAAGTATATTTAGTTACGAGAATAATAAAGTGTTAAAAGAAATAATTTTTTTCTCGGTAATTATTTAAAATTATCTCGAATAAGTTATTTTTAATATTATACATATATTAAATTACGATATAATTTTAAAAATAAATTTTAAAATAAATACGCTTTATTAAAATTAAAATTAAAAAGAGTTAATTATTACGAGTTATAAAATAAGTATTATAAATAACTTTAAAAAAACGAATATAAAAACGAAATATATCGTTTATATAATTTAAATAATTAAACTTAAAAATTTAATAAAAAAAAGTATTACGTAAATACTTTTATTTTTATAAATTATTTAAAGATAAAATAAAAAAAGAATTATTAAAATATAATTAATAAATTTATTAAATTTATTTTAAGAAAAAAAAGTAATTAAAATTATTTTTAATATATTTTATAAATTAAAAAATTAAAAAGTATTATAAAAAAGAATTTAAAAATATCTTAATAAAGGATATATTAAAATATTTAATAATTATAATATTAAAAATTAATAAAAAAAGAAATTTAATATAATAACAAGTAATTAATTATCGATATTTTAATAAGGTAATAAAGAAAAACGGGTATTTATTATTATTAATAAAACTTATAAAAAAGTAAATTAATAAAATTTAAATCTTTATAATATTAAACTTTCGTAATAATTATTATATAATTAAAATAATTAAGAAATACGAATAATATATCGCTTTTTAAACGATATATAAATATTATAAATATAAAGTTATATTATTTAAATTTATTAACATATTTATTACGTTTTAATATATAATTATAACAGTTTTTTATAAGTTTTTAAATAAATTTATATTTATTTATGTTACGAACCAACCAAGGTAAGCAGTCAAATGACAGGGGTACTGTTCCCACTCTTCTTGAACTCCGCACCGGACATGGATCCTAGAAGGGAAAGCGGCTTATTGTCACGTGACATAGATAAGTGTAAATGAACTCATCTAACAGTATCCAGTGGAGAATGGATAAGTGTGGATAAACTTATTCAAGGGTATCTAATATACCAGTTATAAGGAATAAAGGACAAAATAAATAAGTATAAAAAAAAGGGATTTCTTATGTATTTAGTTATTTATTTTGTTTTTTTAATTATTAATTTAAAATTATAATTACTCCTTAATATTATAATGAAAGTACCTTGAAATCTCTTAAATTAATCTTAATTCACTATTACTTTTAAATTAAGAAAACCTAATATATACTTACTTGTAAAGTTAGTTAACTAGAAATACATAGGGAGGTTCGTTATAATTTATTTAAACGATATATTAATTTACTTAAAAAACGAAAAAAAGTATAAAAATATATATAAAATAAATATTAAAAGCTTTAAAAAAGGTAAATTTATTTATTTATTTAATTAAAAATGAATAATATATTAAAAAACTAAATTATTTAAGGTTTATAATAAGTTTAAAAGAAATCCGCATTTAAAAAGGAAAAATAGTAATAATTAAAGATTAATTAAAACTTAAAAATGTTATAAATATATATATATATATTTTAGTTTTATTAATTATATTAAATAATTTATTTAAGATTTCGGGTGAATCGTTAAATTATTAACGGAATTAATTATTTTAACGAAAATAAAAAAAGTTATAATTAATAAGGTTATATATAAACTTTTAAACGAAAATAAAAAGAAATAATTAAAGATAAACGTTTTAGATTTTATTATTAAAGTAGTTTTAAAATAATTAAAAAATAATAAAAAATAGTATTTAGTCGCGTATTTATTTAAAGTATTATATAGTATTAAATTAAATTATTAGTAATTATTAAAATATTAAAAAAATAGGAATTATAACTTAGTAAAACTAAAAAATTTATTAAAATTTATTTAAATTATAAAAACTTTATATGATTTATAATAATATAAATACTTAATTAAAAATATAAACGTTAAATAATTTTTTTATTTAATTTTAATTTTAAAATTTATTATATTAAAGAAAAAGAAAACATTTAAATAGATTTTTTTAATAAAAAAAGATTATAAGTTAAAAGTTAATAAAAGAGATATTTAAATGTTTAAATAACAAAATAACAAAATAGTTATATTAATTTATATACGAATTAATATAGGAAATTAGAAATAACATTTTAAAGAAAGTTATAATTAAAAAAAAATTTTAATTTTAATAAAGATTTAATAACGAACTTTTTTTATATAAAAAAGGTTTACATATTAAAATAAATATAAAACGAATTTGTTAAAAAATTTTACGAATATTTTTTATATAGTTATTAAGAAATCTTTAAAATATTAAAACGGTTATAAAAAGAATTTAACTTTTTAAGAATAAAATAAATAATTAAGAGAGTTATAAAAAGTTATAATGTTTATAATAAAGTTAAAATATAATAATATAAATTATATAAATTATATAAATTATTATAATTAATTTAAATACCTAAAAAATATAATATATAATTATATAAAATTTTATAATAAAACTTTTTAAGTTAAAAGACCTTATTATAAAAGTACTTTATAATAATATATAAGTAATTATTAATCGACTTATAAAATATGTTTATTTTTATCGTTTAACGAATTAAATATAATAAAATAATTAGTTTTTAATTTCTTAAAAAAGTATATTAATAAATAAAAATTATTAAACCATATTATTTTAAATAGAAATAAGTTATTTACGTTAAAGTTTTAAATTAATTTAATAAAACGAATAACATTTCGATTAACGAGAATATAAAAATATTATTATATGAAATAATATATAATTAAAAAATAGAAATTTAAAAATAATCGATTAAACTTATAAAAGTATTAAAAGTTAAAATAAAAACCTTAAAAGTAAAAGTATTATTCGAAAAAGTTTAAGTAATATAATTATAATTTATTTAAAATAAGATAATAAAGTATTATAATAAAAAAGAATTAAAGGATTAATTTTTAAAAAAGGAAATATTATTTATTTATTTTATTAATAATAAAACGCGTTAATAAAAACGCTTTAAATTAAAATAAAACGGCTTAATAAAAAATTTAAGTTTAAAAAGTTAAAATGATATAAAATTAAAAAAGTTATTTTAAAAGTTAATTATAAACTTTTTTTATTAAAAAGATTTAAATTATTTTTTATTTTTTATTTTTTATTTTTAGAATTAATATTAAAAAACGTTTTATTAAAAAATTAATTAAAATTTAAAAAAACTTTAATTAGTACAAAGTAAAAAAAATATTAAATTTAAAATAAGTTAATAATTAATTATAATATTTTATTAAATAGGAAAATTATTTACTCGAAGAAAATATTTAGAAAATATTTAATTATTTAAGGAACTTAATAAATAAACTTATAAACTTTTATTATTAAAACTTAAATTAATTAAAAAGGCTTAAAAGTTAAAATCTTGATTTAAAAAGAATAAGTTAAAAAAGGGGACGATCTCGGAAATAAGTATATTTTATTTAAGTTTAAATTAATATAACGATTTTTTCGTGTTTTATTACTTCTTATTAAGCCGCCGTTGTTTTATTTTTACTTTTTCTCGCTTTTTTAAGAAGTTCGTTTTTACACTTTTTAAGTAGGTTTTTTTAAAGCGATAATCGTTTAAAACGATTTACTTTTTTTTTCGTTTTTTTAAAGCACGAAAAGACGGTTTTTAATAGCTTGACATTATAATTTTAACTTTTCTCTTTCTTGTTTTATATTTTTAAAGTATTTATTAATATAAAAAACCGTTATAAGGTTTTTATTATTAAGTATAAAACGAATAATTAAAATAACCTTTAAATATATAATAAAAAGTCTCGTTAAAATGAATATAATTTAAATAATAAAATATTTTAAAATTAAATTAACAAATATATAAGGCTTAAACGTCTTAAAAAGCTCGTTAATTTAGTTATATAAAAGGTTTCGTTTTAGAAATGCGTTTTAATATGTTAAAAAAGTTAAAAAAAAGAAAGTAAATAAACTTTGTAATAAAGGAACAAGGTTTACTTATTTATTTATTTTTAAAATAAAGATCTTAAGAGGGGAAAAATAATATTATAATTTATTTAAATTAAAGGGGGTTTTTAAATAAAATTCGTGAATTAATAACGAAGTAATTTCGGGTAATTATTTAAATAAACTAAAAATACAATTTATTATAATTTAAGTATAATTAAATTATAATAAATTTATATAAAATAGTTAAAAAGAATAATAAGTATTACTTTTTAAAAATAGTTATATAAATAACCTAGAATTTTTTATATATTTAGTTATTTATTTTAATTTTTTAGTTATTAATTTAAAATTATAATTATTTCTTAATATTATAATAAAAGTACTTTGAAATCTTTTTAACGAATAAAGCATTATAAATCTTTTAAATTAATCTCGATTTATTATTACCTTTAAATTAAGAAAACCTAATATGTACTTACTTATAAAGTTAGTTAATTAAAAACATATAAAGAGGTTCGTTATAAAATATTTAAATTAATATAATTATAATTATATAAAATGTATATAAATAAGGTAAATTTTATATTAAAAAAAGCTTTATAAACTTTTATTTCTTTTTATTTAATTAAATTATTTAAAGTTAAAGTTTATAATTTTATATTAACATACTATATAAGCGAGTAGACGAAACAAGCTTGCAAACGAAATGGTTTTTTATATAAAATCGACTTTTTCGAAAATTTATAACTTTACACATAAAAATTGTAAAAGTCTCGGACCTTTTCATTAGTTATATAACTATATAGTTTAACTAAAATAAAATTCAAAAAAATTAATATTAAAAAACACGAAAAAAACACGTAAAAACTAAAATTATAATAAAACGCACGGACCTTTTATATATTTCTTTATATATTTCTTTATATATTTCACTTTTTATTTTTTTGAATTTTATTTTAATTAAATTATATAATTATATAACTAGAAAAAAAGGTCCGAGATTTTTTCGAGTTTTACGCGTAAAGTTATGAATTTTCGAAAAAGTCGATTTTATATAAGAAACTATTTCGTTTACGAGCCTGTTTTATTCACTTGCTTATATGGTATGTTACGTTAAATAATTATTATTTTTTTATAAAATATAAATTTTTAAGTATTTAATTTTATAATTAATTATATAAATATATTATTATTTCGCTTTTATAATGTTATACGAAAAATATCGTAAAATATTATTAATTTATAATAATTTATTTTTAAATAATATTGTTTATATTTAATTATATAAGTTATTCAAGTTTTTATTAATATTATTAAGTTTTAAAATAAATAAATTAATATATTTTATTTTTTTTTATTTTTAAAAAACATATAAATATAATTTTACGCGTTTTAATAATAATAATAAACTATAACGAACCTCTTTATATGTTCTTAGTTAACTGACTTTACAAGTAAATACGTATTAGGTTTTTCTTGTTTTAAAGGTAATAATAAATTAAGATTAATTTAAAAGATTTATAATGTCTTGTTCGTTAAAGAGATTTTAAGGTACTCTTATTATAATCTTAAATTAATAATTAAAAAACTAGAATAAATAACTAAATATATAAAAAATCCCGTTTTTTTTATACTTATTCATTTTATTCTTTATTCTTTATAACTAGTATACTAAATACCTTTAAATAAATTCATTTATATTTATTTATTCTTTATTAAATACTATTAAATAAGTTTATTCATACTTATTTATATTACGTAATAATAAGTCGCTTTCCTTTTTAAAATCCATATCCGGTATAGACGCAAAAAGAATAAAAATAATACCCTTATTATTTAATTACTTACCTTAGTTAATTTATAACACTATTTCTTCCCTTTTAAAATCTTTATTCTTAAAAATTGTTTAATAAATCCTTTTTTTTATTCTTATTATATCTATTAATTATAATACTAAGCATCGTTATAAAAATCAAAAGTAAAAATATGAAGAGCTTATTAATTAAATTAATTAAATAGACTTTAATATCGATATTATACCTCATTTTTATTATTTTAATTATAACTTAAAATATATAATATCGCTTAAAATATCAAGAAAATATAATAAAACGGGAATTCTTTTTAGCTCTTTTCGAAACTTAAATTATAAGGAGAAATAGTTATTTTTATAAAAATGTTAAGCCGAGAAAGCCCTAAAACGACTTCACCGAGAAATAACTAAAACCATAACTTAAGTGAAATAACTTCGTTGTTAAAAAGAGTTATTAAAAAAAGGGTTTAAAAATGTTTTAACATAATCTTTAAAACTTAAATAAACTAAAAAAATAAAAACGTTTAAAAAAAAAACCCGTTTTTAAATTAAATAATAATCTTTAACTAAATAAGCTAAAGTTACTTTTAAGGCCGTCCCTTTTTTTAATCTGTTTTTCTTAAATCAAGATCTTAAATTCTAGGCCTTTTTAATCGATCTAAGTTTTATTAATAAAACTTATTAAGCGCTTCCCTTAAATTTATTAAGTACTTAAATAGTTTTTATATATTTTCTTTTAATAAATATTTTTCTTATTTAACTAAATATTATAACTAATTATTAACCTTTTTTAAGTTTAAAATCTTTTTTATTTTATATTTATTTAGTTTTTTTTAATTTCGTTCCGGGTTTTTAACAAGACGTTTTTTAATATTAGTTTTAATAACGATATATAAAATACTAAATATATTCTAGATTTTTTTTAGTAGTTTTAATTTATAATTAACACTCGAGATAACTTCCTTGATTTTATAAGGTCTTAATTTCTTAAAATTAAGCTTTTTATTAAGTCGTTTTATTTTAATTTACGGAGTTTTTATCGATATATTTTACTATTATCGTAACAAATAAACCTTATTTCTTTTTCCAAGAATTAGTCCTTTAATTCTTTTTTAATTATTTAGTCCTAAATAAATTATAATTCTTTTTATAATTATAGTTATATTACTTAAACTTTTTCGAATAATACTTTTATTTTTAAGGCTTTTATTTCGACTTTTAATGTTTTCGTAAGTTTAATTAATTATTTTTGGATTTTTACTTTTTAACCGTATATTGCTTTATATAGTGACATTTTTATGTTTTTATTAACTAAAGTATTATACGTTATTTAAACTACTAATAATAGTTTTACTTAGTTATTTATTTCTTAGTTAATATAGCTTCGTAAATATTATTTTATTATTTAGTTTAGTTTTTTTATTTATTCGTTTAACTAGGGATAATATATTATAAACAACTTTTATTTAATTCTTATTCGTTTTATTAAGCTAGTTTAAAATCTTAATATAAATAATTTGTTTTTATTTAAAACAATACGTTTTAATAATTTATGTTTATTAATATACTTTTTTAAGAAATTAAAAACCAATTATTTTATTATACTTAACTCGTTAAACAATAAAAAGTAGGCATATTGCGTGAGTTTATTAACAATTACTTATATATTATTATAAAGTATTTTTATAGTAAGATCTTTTAATTTAAGGAGTTTTATTACGAAATCCTATATAATCGTGTGTTATACTTTCTTAAGTATTTAAATTAGTTATAATAATTTGTATAGTTTATATCGTGATACCTTAACTTTATTATAAACATTATAATTTTTCATAATTTTCTTAACTATTTACTTTATTTCTAGAAAGTCGAATTCTTTTTATAATCGTTTTAATATTTTAAAGATTCTTTGGTAACTATATAAAGGGTATTTATAGAATTCTTTAATAAACTCGTTTTATACTTATTTTAATACGTAGACTTTTTCTTTATACGAGAGAAGTTCGTCGTTAGTCCCTTATTAAGATTATAATTACTTTTCTTTTTAATTATAACTTTCCTTAAAACGTTATTTCTAGTTTCTTATGTTAATTCGCATATAAATTAATACAACTAATTTATCATTTTATTACTTAAATATCTAGATATCTCTTTTATTAATTTTTGATTTATACTTTTCTTTTTTATTAAAAAGATCTATTTAAATGTTTTCCTTTCGTTTAATATAATAAATTCTAAAATTAAACTTAAATAAAAAGATTATTTAACGTTTATGTCTTTAATTAAGCGTTTACGTTATTATAAATCATGTAAGGTTTTTATAATTTAAATAAATATTAATAGGTTTTTTAGTTCCGCTAAGCTATAATTCTTATTTCTTTAATACTTTAATAACTATTAATAGTTCCTTATTATAAATTTAATAATTTAGTTTAGCATTATATAGTGCCTTAAATAGGTACGCGACTAAGTACCATTTTTTATTATTTTTTAATTACTTTAAAACTACTTTAATAACGAAATTTAAGGCGTTTATCCTTAGTCATTTCTTCTTATTTTCGTTTAAAAGTTTATATATTACCTTATTAGTTATAATTTTTTTAATTACTAAAAAGCTTCTCTTGTTTTTGTTAAAGTAATTAGTTTTATTAATAGTTTAGCGATTCGCCCGAAATCTTAAATAAGTTATTTAATATAATTAATAAAATTAAGAAATACATATACGTTTATAATACTTTTAAGTTCTAGCTAATTCTTAATTACTATTATTTTCCCTTTTTAAATATAAATTTCTTCTAGATTTATTATAAACCTTAAATAATCTAGTTTTTTAATATGTTATTTACTTTTAATTAAATAAATAAGTAGGTTTACTTTTTTTAGAGCTTTTAATACTTATTTTATATATTTTTATACTTCTTTTCGTTTTTTAAGTAAATTAATATATCGTTTAAATAAATGAATATAAATTTATTTAAAAACTTATAAAGAATTATTATAATTATATGTTAAAATATAACGAGTGCGTTAATAAGTTTAAATAACATAACTTTATATTTATAATATTTATATACCGTTTGGAAAGCGGTATATTATTCGTGTTTTTTAGCCATTTTAATTATATAATAACTATTATAAAGGTTTAATGTTATAAAGATTTAAACCTTATTAATTTGCTTTTTTATGAGTTTTATTAATAATAACAAATATCCGTTTTTCTTTATTACTTTATTAAGGTGTTGGTAATTAATTACTTATCGTTATACTAAATTTCCTTTTTTATTAATATGTTACTTTTCGTTTTTATCGATTTTTAGTATTATAATTACTAGGTATCTTAATAAGGATTTTAACTTTTTAATATATTCTTTATTAAGGTCTTTTTATATTCTTTTTTATAATGCTTTTTGTTTTTCTTAATTTATAAGATATACTAAGAATAATTTCGGTTACTTTTTTTCTTTAAAGTAAATTTAGTGATTTTATTAATTATATTTTAATAATTCTTTTTTTTTAAAATAATTTATAGAAACGAAGGTAGTTACATAATACTCTTTTCGTTAGATTTTTAAGTTTAATTACTCGAATTATATAAGTGATATGTTTTATCTTTATATTCGTTTTTCTAGTGTTATTTACGGTATTTATTTTATAACTTATAATAATTAACTCCTTTTAATTTTAATTTTAATAAAACGTATTTATCTCGAAATTTATTAATAAATTACTTTTTTTAAACTAATTTATTCTTAAGATTATATTATAATTTAATATATATATAATATTAAAAATGACTTATTTAAGATGTTTTTAAATGGTTATTAAAAGAGAAATTATTTCTTTTAATACCTTGCCATTCTCGTAACTAAATATATATCTTTTAAAGTTTCATAATTTATATAAATTTTATTTATATATTTATAATATATTGTTTTTTTAAGTTACTTTAATTAAAACATAGTTTTTATTTACTTTTAAGTTTATAAGGGTTTTATAATCCCTTTTATTATACTTGATTTTAATTATAATAATATTATTAAGTCTTAACTAAACTTTGTATAAGGACTTGCTATTTATGGCTTCTTACTGCCTTACTAGCGAAAGCCTTTATCGTTTTTTGGTTTTTTACGTTTTTTCTCTTTTTAGTTTTTTTGGGTCGTTACGACCTTAATTTTATTTTATTTTTGGGTTTTTATAAAAGCGTATTTCTAGTAATCGTTATTTCGATAATTTCTTTAATTATTTTTTATATAATAAGGGGTAAAAGGTTTATCTTTTATATAAAACCTTATATATTAAAATTTTAATTTTTAAGGGCTTTTTTATAACTTAAGTTTGTTTTTTTATTAATTTAAAAACTTTTAAGGTTTTAAATTATTTTCGAATAAAAAGTATAATTCTTGGGTTTACTTATTAGGAGTAACTTAATATCTCTTTATAAGTTCTAGAAATTCTCCTTTTTTTTAAAATATGTTTTAATGATTTATTTATAGTTTAATTTAATTATACGTATTTTTATTTATTATTTTATTAAGTGCTTCTTTATAAAATCGAATAAACTAATGTCATATTTAGCTCGTTTTTCAAGTTAATATGAAAAATATAATTCTTTTTATAATTCTTATAATTCTTTTTTAACTTCGTTTTTTTCGAAACCCGCTTTAAATAAATCATGTATATTACATAGTATTAAAGTATAATATATATAACTCTTAGTAATTACTTTATTGCTTTTTTTAGAATTTAAATAAAAATAATATGCTTTAAAATAATGTAATTATCGTGAGATATTATCGTAAATATACTTATTTTTTTTCGTGTTATTACTTTCCGGTTTTTAAAAATAATAACCGGCTTTATTTTTAGAGTTTCTATATACTTAATAGGCGTCGTTAATATAAAAGCTTTAATATAACGATATATATTCTTTTTGTGATTTTATTATTTTATTTTTATTAAGTTAAAATGTTTCGTTTTTTGATTATTTTACCTTTTTTAATTTAAGTTCTTTATTTAATAACCTATTAAACTAGTTAGCACTATTTAGGTTTTAATAAATATCGTAACTATTATTTATATAAAACTTTTAATATAAATTATTATATTTATTTTTTTCTTAATATGTTTCGCATTTATTATTATTATAATGGCTTTAATGTAATTCATTATAATCCGACTTAACTTTTAAGTCGTATTTTAGTTTATAAGTATTATATTTATATAATAATTTGCTTTTATTATATTTTTATTTAGCTTGTTTTGGCGTGAAATACTTTAAATATAAATAACCGTGCTTTAAATAGTCTTAAAAGCTAACTTAATAACATTTATAACTTTCGTGAATTATAATAAGTAAGCGATAATACTTTAAGTAATGTTTATAAACTTTTCCTTTATAACTTTAATAAATATTATAACTTTTTTTATAGGGACTTCCTCGTCTTTTTTTGTTTTAATAGTAGTAATAATAAATACTTAATTTATTTCTTTGTTATTTTCGAAATAAACTTTTATTTTAAAGGTTCTTTTTTCGGGTTAAAAAATCTTTTTTATTTTTAGTTTTTATTTCTTAGGATTTCGGTATTCGTTTTTATAATGTCTTTTTTTCTTATAATTAAAACATTTAATAATCGATTTATTTTGTTTTTTTTTGCTTTTTTTAAGTAGCGTTAATTTTAATAAGGTTTAATTTAGTTTTAATACCTTTTTTTATTCCGGTATTACTTTTATAATTTCTTTCTTTTTATTAATCGCCGTTTTTTCGTTATATCGTTTTTTTCTTTTTAAAGTATCGTTTAAAGTTTTCGTTATTAATAATAATTGCTATTATAACGTAATTATTAAACTTTTTTAGGTTTTTTTCTTTATATAAGTTTATTTTATATAATTCATTTTTTATATAGTTTTTTAGTTTTTAATAAAATAAGTAATTATAATTAACTTGCGAGTTTTTTAAACTTAATAACGTAATTTAAGGCCTTTTTATTTTATTATAATTTATAAAGTTAAGCTTCGGCTTATTACTTAAGAATTAAATTACTAAACATAAATTTAAGTTATTTTTTAAATTCCTTATAATCCTTAAAAACCTTTTTTATATCTTTTTAAGCGCTTTATTTATTATTTAGATAATTTTTTAATACCGGTTAAAACTAGGTTAAAGTAATTCCGACGAGGAGCTAAAATACCGTGAAAACCTTTTATTTTTTAATAGTAATTATTTCGTAATAAAACCGTAAATAAGTTCTAGCTTAAATTAAAAATCCTTTTAAATTACTCGACTTATTATACTTATTAAATATAATTAATTTAAAACTTTTTATATCGAGAGTTATTATATTATTTTTATCGTTTAAGCTATTAAAGTCGCTATTATTTAAAAATGGTTTCGGCTATTTATTTCTAAGAGATAAAGGTTATTTTACTTATTTATTTTCTTTTTTAAGTGCTTTTTCTTTCTCTTTTTTTTTCTTTAAATGATTTTTCTTGTTAAGCTTTAAAGTTGTCTTTTTAAAGCTCTTTTTTAATTATAATTATAATTAACTTTTATGTTAGTTTTTTAAAACTTTTTTATTATATCATAAAAGAATTTAAAGTTTTTGTTTAAAAGCTTATTAATTATTATTTTTTTACTTGTTTCTTTTTTTATTACTTTTTAATTTTAAGGGGCATACTTGTTTTAAGACGGTTTAATTAAAAGTCCTTTCTTTTAAACTAATGTTAAGTATTAATTAAGGAGTTATTAAAATATAACGAACCTTTTTATATATTCCTAGTTAATTAACTTTATAAATAAGTATGTACTAGGTTTTTTTTGTTTTAAAGGTAATAATAAATTAAGGTTAATTTAAAAGATTTTAAAGTATTTTTATTATAATATTAAAAAGTAATTATAATCTTAAATTAATAGTTAAAGAATTAAAATAAATAACTAAATATATAAAAAATCCTGTTTTTTTATACTTATTTATTTTGTTTTTTATTCTTTATAACTAATATGTTAAATACCTTTAAATAAGTTTATTTATATTTATTTATTCTTTACTAGATATTATTAAATGAGTTTATTTATACTTATTCATATCACGTGATAATAGGTCGCTTTCCTTTTTAGAATCCATATTCGATATAGACGTAAAAAGAGTAAAAACAATACCCTTATCATTTAATTACTTACCCTGGTTAGTTCGTAATATAAACATATTATTTATAAATTAATCGACTTAAATTACGCGTTAAAAAACCAAATACTTAATATAAAAAAATACTTAATTTTTAAAGTATAAAACTAAAAAAAAACGATTTAAATAATAATTATTATTAATTAATTTTAATATTATATAAATATTTTTTAATAATTAAAACTACGAAAATTATAAAAACTAACTTATTTGCTTATAAGACATATTAAAATAACTTATTATATATTTATTAATAAAGTTATAATTTTTAAAAAAGTAATAAAATATTAAGTTTTTTAATTTAATATTTAAATTAAATTTTATTATAAAAAAGTTAATTATAACGATTAAACCCGTTTTATAATATATAATTTAATTTAAATATTAAATTAAAAAACTTAATATTTTATTACTTTTTTTAAAAAAAAATTAATATAATATAATAAATTAATTATTAATATATTAAATTAAATTAAATAAATAAAATTTTATTTATAATTATATTTAAAGTGACTTTAATAGTATTATAAGTACATTACCTCTTTAAATATACATTTATTTATGCATTAACCGGAGACCATTCAATGTCCCTCATGCATCAAATCCCCTTTCTCCTCTTCTTTCCCTCTCACCATCAAATAACAACAACATTCATATTAGTCCATTTCATCCAACAATCGTCTCAACGCTTCGACCCGCCTCACCGCCCTCTGCATCCGCAAATCCTCGCCTAAATTCCTACAAGGATTCTGAGCTACCTCCTTTGGTTCTATTCAACACTGCCCTCCGACCGTCACAATCCTGTTCACCTCCTCATCCTGTCGTTCTCGTCCCTCCTCCCGCCATCCTCCTCTGCCTCCCCCGAGGCGTCTACCTGATACCCAACCTACTGCTTATTATCTTTCCTGGGATCTCCCATCGTCACCTTTCGCACGATGTCGTGGAAGCTCACTAAGAGTAAGTCTCAATCCGAGTCTAGCACACTGATTTGTCTCACGTTCATGCGTGCTTTCCCGCCCTGCAATGGCTAGGGAAATCTCGCTGGCAACTTGTTATTTTCTTGTGCACGAGTTGCTTGAGCTGACACGACGGTCTTTGATCACTAGAGTTGAAGGAAACCCATCTGGGCCCCCTTGCCAACACGTTTTCGCGGAACCCATCGACATCAACCATCACAGACAAAGACGAGAAGACATCGCAGACAGCTTCTGCCGCTCTGACTTCCAACGACAATGCAATCGGTGCGTACCCTTCTGGCACAAACCCCCTTCCCCCAACTCCCAACCCTCAATTCCCAAAAGTCATGCTTACACATGTGACTAGCCGCCTCGGAAGCCCTGGTTCAAGAGCCCGTTGTTAAACCTCCGAAGCCCGGCATCCTCGTAGTTACTCTCCACGAGGGCCAGAACTTTGCTCTTCCCGAACAACACCGCGGCGCCTTCTCTTCACACCTACAAGGGTCCATGTCAACCGGGAATGCCCTGAACGCCTCCGGTTCCGTACGACCTGGCTCTTCCCAGAGGGCCGCTGCTGGTTCATACACAAATGGTTCGGGCAGACCACAAACTTCTGGTGGCAACTTCTCCGGGATTCCGTCCAACCATGGTCGAATCTCCAGCAAATATCTGCCGTATGCTCTGCTGGATTTTGATAAGGTCCAGGTTTTTGTCAACTCGGTCTCTGGAAGTCCCGAGAACCCCTTATGGGCCGGCGACAACACGCAATATAAGTTCGATGTGTCCCGAGTGACCGAGCTGAACGTACACCTCTACATGCGCAATCCCAACGCGCCACCAGGATCAGGACGAAGCCAGGACATCTTCATCGGGGTTGTGCGCATCAATCCCAGATTTGAAGAGAAGCACTCGTTTGTGGAGGATCCCAAGGCTAGTAAGAAGGATCGCGAGAAGGCCGCAGCCGAGTTCTCCAACCGAGAACGTGCTTTGGGGCACACAGGCGTGGATTGGGTGGACGTCCAGTATGGCACGGGCAAGCTGAAGATCGGCGTAGAATACGTCGAGAACCGCGCTGGCAAGCTCAAGATCGAGGATTTTGAACTTCTCAAGGTGGTCGGAAAGGGCAGCTTCGGCAAGGTCATGCAGGTTCGAAAGAAAGATACGAGTCGGATCTACGCGCTCAAGACGATCCGCAAGGCCCATATCATTTCTAGATCCGAGGTTGCCCATACCCTCGCCGAAAGATCTGTTCTCGCGCAGATCAACAACCCCTTTATCGTGCCGCTGAAGTTCACGTTCCAGTCACCGGAGAAGTTGTACTTTGTGCTGGCCTTCGTCAACGGAGGCGAGCTTTTCCATCACCTCCAAAAGGATCAGCGATTCGATGTGAATCGGGCTCGGTTCTACACGGCCGAGCTCCTATGCGCCCTCGAGTGCTTGCATGGATTCAACGTTATCTACCGCGACCTGAAGCCCGAGAACATCCTGCTGGATTACCAGGGTCACATCGCACTCTGTGATTTTGGACTCTGCAAGCTGGATATGAAGGACGAGGACCGAACAAATACGTTCTGTGGCACGCCAGAGTACCTGGCGCCAGAGCTCTTGATGGGTCGTGGTTACAATAAGACAGTAGATTGGTGGACATTGGGCGTTCTCCTTTATGAGATGCTTACGGGTCTTCCACCTTTCTATGACGAGAACACCAACGAGATGTATCGCAAGATCTTGTCAGAGCCACTGCACTTTCCCGGTGCCGATGTCGTGCCACCGGCTGCCAAAGACCTGCTCTCCAAACTACTCAACCGAAAGCCCGAAGAACGACTAGGCGCTGCTGGCAGCGCCGAGATCAAGGCGCATCCTTTCTTCCACGCCATCGATTGGCGAAAGCTTCTTCAGCGCAAATATGAACCTACGTTCAAACCAAACGTTGTGAGTATTGACCAGCCATGCCTATGCTACGGCCATGATTCTAACCAAGAATGTCTTGCAGGTCGATGCCCTCGACACGGCCAATTTCGATCCCGAGTTCACGTCGGAAGCACCTCAGGATTCGTACGTCGAAGGTCCAATGCTGTCCGAAACGATGCAGAACCAGTTCGCAGGCTTCAGTTACAACCGACCCATTGCAGGTCTGGGGGACGCTGGCGGCAGTGTGAAGGATCCGTCGTTTGTGGGCAGCATCAGCGACAGACGATAGACTATTACAGATTTGTCGCATATTGACTTGAAAGGATGGGCGAGTTCAACACCTCAGATAGCATAGTCCCGCACATTGCCGATGAGCGTGTATCGAGCGAGAGGCCAGGAGTTTTCCGGCGTAAGGCTTTATAGTTGGAAATACAAGTCTAGCTTGGCCTACGGAGGGCCCCCCGCCATCCCTACTGAAGGACATGTTTTTTCTCCTATATCAAGACTGTATTGCAACGACTTGGAGTAGCACCTTCTAGGATGTCAACATGGGTAGTCAAAACTCTGTAGATAAGTTAAAAATAGAGGCTAGAGAACAAGGCAATATAAGCAAGACTTGTTGTATTATCATTTACTTGCTACTCCTGACAGAACTAACTGCACTTACATGTACCTATCTAGGTACCTATGCACTTCCTATTTGAATTGTAATGGACCTACCTACATATAGTGTGTACTGCTGTTTATAATGGATTAAAGCATAAGGTTCCATGTCAAGATGTAACATGAGGTTAATAAGCACCTGCGGGGTTTAAAGCCCAAGGAGAAAAAAGCGGTAGTTGTAAGTACCTCCGTATCTTTACCCCGCTACTGTGCTACAGTAGCTGTCTCATGGTATGTTCATGTTGTCATTGCTACTATCACGAGCCATTTACTTTGCATCTTTCACCTGTCCTTCCCGTTCCTCGCTGCACTTCCCTCTCTTTCCCTACCCTTTGCGTTTGATGTACGTCTAGGCGGAAAGCTCGACCGAGCATACCATTTCGTTTGGGGGTTTACTTTTCCCCCTTTTTCCATAGTCACCACAACAGGTACCACCGTCATCTCCCACTGACTGCCTTACCAGCGCTCTTTAAAGCACCCTCCGAGTTGTCCGGTGCTCGTATCAAATACAGTACACTGTCCACAGTCCTCGGTTCCGACTCTGAAGATGCCTCAAGCTACTTCGCTCCCGTCCTGGTCCTCCCTTGAGGAGCACTACAATACCGTAGGCAAGACTTTTATCCTAAAGGAGGCCTTTGCTTCCGACCCGGCGCGCTTCGACAAGTTCAGCAAGACGTTCCATACCGGGCCCTCCGGAACCGACATCCTGTTCGACTTCAGCAAAAACCTGGTAACCGAGGAGACGCTTCAGCTGCTGGTCAAGCTGGCTGAGGAGGCCGGCCTCGAGAAGAAGCGCGATGCCATGTTTGCCGGCGAAAAGATCAACTTCACCGAGCAACGAGCCGTTTACCACACTGCCCTGCGCAATGTGGGTGGCTGGGACATGAAGGTCGAGGGCAAGGACGTCATGAACACCGAGGGTGGTGTCAACAGCGTCTTGCAGCACATGAAGGAGTTCTCGGAGCAAGTCAGGAGCGGCGAGTGGAAGGGCTTCACCGGGAAGAAGCTGACCACCATCATCAATATCGGGATTGGTGGCTCCGACCTGTAAGTCTCTCGTCTCCTTGGTCCCGGCTAAGTTCAGTTGGGGCGCCTGAGGGCGTGCAGTGGCTAACCGATTATAATGGCAGCGGCCCAGTCATGGTCACAGAAGCCCTCAAGCACTACGGTGCCAAGGATACGACCCTTCATTTCGTTTCCAACATCGACGGTACCCATATGGCCGAGGCGCTCGCCGGCTCGGATCCCGAGACGACTCTTTTCCTCGTCGCTTCCAAGACCTTCACGACCGCCGAGACCACAACCAATGCCAACACAGCCAAGTCATGGTTCCTCGAGAAGACGGGGGGCAAAGGAGAAATCGCCAAGCACTTCGTCGCCCTCTCCACCAACGAATCCGAAGTTACCAAGTTTGGCATTGACAGCAAGAACATGTTCGGCTTCGAGAGCTGGGTCGGTGGGCGATACTCGGTCTGGAGCGCCATCGGACTCAGCGTCGCCTTGTACATCGGCTATGACAACTTCCACCTATTTTTGGCCGGTGCTCACGAGATGGACAAACACTTCCGAGAGACTCCCCTCAAGGACAATATTCCCGTTCTCGGCGGCCTCCTGAGCGTCTGGTACAGCGACTTCTTCGGCGCGCAGACACATCTTGTTTCTCCGTAAGTGGAGTGCCCTGGTGTCCTCAGAACATTACTGCCTGCCCTGCAGAACAGGATGCGTAGCTAAGATCATCTTGCTAACAAGGCCTAATGCAGTTTCGACCAGTATCTACACCGCTTCCCCGCCTATCTCCAGCAGTTGTCGATGGAGTCGAACGGCAAGACCATCACCTCGGACGGCTCGCCGGCGAAGTACACCACCGGACCTGTCCTGTTCGGTGAGCCCTGCACCAACGCGCAGCACTCGTTCTTCCAGCTTGTCCACCAGGGAACCAAGCTGATCCCGGCCGACTTCATCCTGGCGGCGAAGTCCCACAACCCCATCTCGGGCAACCTTCACCAGAGGATGCTGGCGTCAAATTACTTCGCACAGGCCGAGGCCTTGATGATCGGCAAGACCGCCGATCAGGTGAAGAGTGAGGGAACCCCCGACGAGCTGGTGCCGCACAAGGTCTTCCTAGGTAACCGACCCACCACCAGCATCTTGGTCGGTGGCAGCATCGGCCCCGCAGAATTGGGCGCGCTCATTGTTTACTACGAGCACTTGACCTTTACCGAAGGGGCCATCTGGGACATCAACTCGTTTGATCAGTGGGGTGTCGAGCTAGGCAAGGTGTTGGCTAAGAAGATTCTCAATGAGTTAGGCGAGGGGGCAGGCAAAGGTGATGGCCACGACTCCAGCACTGGCAGTCTCATCAGCGCTTTCAAGAAGTTCTCGGCGCTATGAAGGCCAGTAGGGGGGCAAGTGATCCGGCCAGGTGGCGACGTTCCGAAAGGCAACTTAGGCTATATCGATATGGGTGATTAGAGTATTGGTGTAGGGGGCCTATGGGGTTCTCCTGGTCTGGTGGGGATAAACGATACTAGGTAGAGTAGGTAGGAGAGAGTGAGCAGCCAACCGGGCCGCTTAGGTAAACCCCACAAGCTGCGTAGACTCGAGGATCCAGTAAGAGATGTTCCAGGGTTCGAGCTATACACAAGTGAGAGGCTGTTCAGTACAATCCATATTGGTGTTTGTCCCCAAGCCTGCAGGTGTTTTGAGGACCGGTTTTCCACAATGGCGTATCAGATTAGCAGCCCTGGGTAACTACCCATATCTATCCATACACGAATCCCGACATGATGAAGATGGGTCCCAGCTAAATGTGATGTTCCTAGACGTGGGTCGTCACGCTTCCCGGATCGCCGATTCAAGTGGCATCCCACCAGACAGTTTGCCGTGCCAGCTACAGCCAGGTAGGCCATTGGTAATATTAGGGAAGGCGTTCGACGTCAAGTACTTAATGTACCTACCTACATATGTAACATAATCCAATATTCTGAAGATGATCGAGCCCACATAGCCGCTTACAAAATTCACTCTAGGAGAACAGATACGGTGTCCTCAGCGTCAACGAAATCATAGCTGTCAGCAGAGTCTATCCGGATATGCTCGTTTAATCGTGAATATTTTAGTAGAAGTGTTATATATGCATGTAGCGTCGACAATATTGGCATTCAATTCAATTCGGCGAAAAGGTGTAGTCCACGTGTAAATCCTGACGTGGGCCACTTCGCCTCGTGACTAAAGGCAGACAGCAGATAGCATAGAGCATACAGCAGACGGACAGGCTTCAGTTGGAGTAGTATCCGCGAGTCTAGGTTCGATTCCTATTAGCGCTACTGGTATCTCGCTTGGATACTCCAACTGCTGCGCGCTACCGACGTCTATCGGGATGCAGCGATTGGATGTGCAGGACGGACAGCATGGCTTACCTGTATCCAAGATAACGGTGATGTGATCAATGGTATAAACAAATACGAATTAATAAGACGTGCCTTGCCTCCAGTTGGTTGTAAGCGTGTGCTTACATAAAACTGATGTAGGTGGTTTAATTGTGCAGAGCCCATGTCACATGCGGCTTACCATATTAAAAATGCCTGGTCAACGAATAAAAACCTTCGCTGCAGGTGCTCCGGCTTTCGAAATGTCTCACGAACATGATGCTACCTACGGTTTAAGATGTGGTGTAGTAAATAATGTTCATCCATTTGTCCGAGCTTTTACGCTATATGCACCTTGTATAATCGTTCCGTCTTGCGTCTCTTCTGGGGAAAGCTGGTAGATTCTGGGGAGTTGAGAAAAAGCGGACACGCCGAACCTGCAACTCCGCCATTAGTACTCTTAGTTTACAACGGATAGGACCAATTGCAACACTCCATTTTCAACCTCGGTTTTAGTGTATATAGACCTTTACTGTGCATACATAGGTTGGGTATGTAACAATGCCCCCGCCAATTTTTAAATCCTCACTTAAAGTTTGTACTACTGATGGCCCGGGGTTGGCTTCTTAAAATCCTTGCTAGATCGGGGGATCGGTGGATCGGAGGATATTAACTGCATCGTACGGGTCGACTGGTGGGATGATGACGCTTGACAAGATGATGAGGTCATCAGCTAGGGATGGTGGGGTGTCGACCTCCTACTTCTCCGACCAAAAAGAAACATTAGGTATGTAATACGTGGGATAAGTATGTACTATGTAGGAACTATACGGTACAGTAGGTACTTGATGTGGTAAGTTAACTACCTGTTGTGCTACCATTGGACCGTAAAGTGAGCGGGGCATAGTGGCTTAGATGGTGGACAGGCTTAAACGGACAAGTAGTAAACAATATTAGATTTAGGTAGGTATATATATCTACCTACATATTAGTAGGTACCTACATAAGGTATTTATCATACCTAGGTACCTAGGTCCCTGGTAAAATACATTTTACCTAATACGTAGTGGCCATATGCATATAATGTGATTATCAGTATATTTATCGGCTTAATTTTCTGCGAGATATAAAAATGTCCCTGGAAGGACCGAGGATACGGCCTGACGAAGCCGGATATCAATGCATCGTGGCCATAAATCGCTCGGGTCCATTCGGCTTGGCAAGTTGAGTCGATGCATGGGGAAGGGAGAAAACGGGACAACCTACATATACTGTACGGGCTTGTAGTCCGTAAAAGAGCGGGGCCCAGCACAAAGACATCTGCCACGGGTTGTTCATTCCAATATCATTGGCACGGCTGCCACGTACGGTAAGCTAGAAGTAGACCGTGTACGCTGGTACCGTACATGTTGGCCTGCGGACTGTGTACGCCTTCAGCCGGTCGTGTTATCTTGTCCACTCCGTGTGATTGACTTTTAACCACTATAAAGTCACCGCCCTGGAATTCATTCCTGCTCTAGCGCCTTCCCTCCCGTCTTTTACATCACATCCTCTCTTCCAACATATTACCCTTTATCTCAGGCCCAAAACCAACTCTCTCTCTCTCTCTCTCTCTCTTCTTTATTTAGCCACAATCTTCACCTCCTCAAGTTTCAACGACAACCAGAAACACAGGAGCAGCCATTTCGATTACCTTGATCCCATACTTCCATCTCATTATCCTACTCCCCCCTCGCCCTTATCTCTGAGGTCTGCACGCAGCAGAAATCTATATTCATCATGGCCAATAAGAAGGCTGTTCACTTCGGTTCCGGCAACATTGGCCGGGGCTTCGTCGCCTGTTTCCTTCACGAGTCAGGTTACGAGGTAATATTCGCTGATGTCGTCGATGCCCTTGTCGACAAGCTGAACTCGACCCCGTCATACAAGGTCATTGAGCAGGGCGTTGGCAAGCCGTTGACCAAGACAATTACCAACTACCGGGCCATCAACTCTAAGTACAACGAAGCCGAGCTGGTCGACGAGATTGCCACTGCCGACGTCGTCACCTGCTCTGTGGGCCCTAACGTCCTCAAGTTTATCGCACCAGTTATCGCCAAGGGCATCGACAAGCGAGCGGATAACCTGGCGCCCCTGGCTGTCATCGCCTGCGAGAACATGATCGGTGCTACCGACGCCCTCGCCAGCCACATCAAGGATCCCAAGAACACTCCCACCTACCGTCTCGATGACCATAGCGAGCGGGCTGCTTACGCCAACTCGGCGATCGACCGCATCGTCCCGGCCCAGCCCGCCGACGCTGGGCTTGACGTCTACCTAGAGCAATTCTATGAGTGGGTCGTCGAGAAGACCCCATTTGACCCGCAGCAGGGGGCTTCGCAGAAAGCCGCTAGGCCAAGTATCGAGGGAATCAAGTGGGTCGACCACCTGGAACCCTTCATCGAGCGCAAGCTGTACACTGTCAACACGTCACATGCGACTGCCGCCTACTTCGGGTACAATCGTAAGAAGCCTACTATTGCGGACGCCATGGGAGACCATGCCATCAGAGCTCAGGTTGCCGCGGCTATCAGCGAGACGGCCGCCCTCATCGTCAAGAAGCACGGCATCAGCGTAGAGGAGCAGGACGCATACAAGGAGAAGATCATCGGCCGAATCAGCAACCCCCATTTAGCCGACGCCGTAGAGCGAGTTGGCCGCGCTCCGTTACGGAAGCTCGGCCGCAAGGAACGTTTCATTGGACCGGCCGCCGCGCTGGCCGAGGAGAAGATGGACACGACGGCGCTTCTAGAGGCGGCCGAGATGGCCTTCCGCTTCCAGAACGTCGAAGGAGACGACGAAAGCCAAGAGCTGGCCAAAATCATGGCGGACAACAGCGCCGAGGACGTGGTTCGTCAGGTATGCGGCTTGGAGGCAGACCACCCTCTGTTCCCCAAGGTGAAGGAGGTTGTGCAGAAGGTCCAGGCTGATAGCCAGGACTGATTGAGGTCGACCGCCTCATCATACCTACCTCGGAGTGGGGATTTCGACACGAAGTTATGACACGGAAACTTAAAGGCGTTCGTGGGGTAGTATCGGAAAGGGACATGAGGGCAAGGCGGATAAACTTAGCTAGCAATAGCCTGTCTCATTTCTTGTAGGCTACCCAGTTGTGTTGTACATAAAAGAATATACCATATATGATGGCTCTACAGAGGTAAAGCATCCGTATAAACCCGTGTTACGCCGTCCTTGGCCCCCCTTCACTTTGCCGTTCGCACATGGCTACTAGGATGCCCGTCGTCGGTCCTATTCTCATCTTCCTAGACGCGTGAAATTGACAGTTACTATGGGATGCGCAGTCATCTTGCTTCAGGAACAAAAAAAAAATCGATGATTTCGTAAGGAGCCCAAAGTAGATAGGACGATCGAATTTCTACATATATTTTTTTGGATGCCGTGCACCTAATGTCCGTCGAAGCTTTTGTGATTTACTGCAATGAATTCCAAGGGAATCTACCTTGGGTGGGAAGGTTGGTGGTGCTCTCTCATTGGAAGTCGAAAATATAAATATAAATGGAGGCCCGAGCCACAGCCCTGACCTAAGGTAGTATTGCTAAGCCACACTTACGAATGATAAGATACGGATCCAGTAGCTACCAAACCTCTCCAGGTTGTTACCACGTCTACCTTACTATCGACATCTATCGATCCCGTCTTTTCAACAGGTTGTCGGCCCCAGGAAGAGCCAATTGGCCAAAGATTTACGGGCAATACCAACCGTGCGCACTCACAAATACTGGAGTACGTATGTCGAGCAATTCGTCTCAGCGGTGCAAGCAGTTCCTAACAACCCTCTCTAGTCTTCCTCACCTGCCTACCTCCCCACCCACCAGGTATACAAATACAATACGAACGTGCGCCGAGAGGTCCCATGAATGCGCCTCTAGCCAGACTGGACCAGCACGTTCCATAACAGCGTTCCTCTACACTTCGGTGAACTAGGCTCGTCGGGTCCCTCATACGTGAGACATCTTGCGCGCGGCCCCGCCGTCAAAGAGACCTGCTTCCTTACCCACATCTCCTTCGCCATTCTCGCCCTCCGTCATACTCTCTAGGGTTCGTTGTCAAGATGAGGCTAGATGTCAAAGTTCGTGCAATCACATCCTGCTACCCGGGGACCCCCATGCGCATACTGACAATGTATTGTTGGGTTGTGTAGCGACAGCTTTTTGCGCGCAGCGAGCGTGTGAAGGGTATCGACTTCCATCCACAGGAGCCCTGGATCCTGACGACACTGTACAGCGGTAAGCCAACCTTTCGACCACCCGTTCTCTGATACTTCCTAGTAGATATGCTTACGCTTGCTGCCCCAAAGGCCACGTCTACATATGGTCATACGAAACCCAGCAGATCGTCAAGACCTTCGAGTTAACCGACGTGCCCGTTCGAGCCGGCCGGTTCGTCGCAAGGAAGAACTGGATTGTCTGCGGCTCCGATGATTTCCAATTGCGTGTCTACAACTACAATACGTCGGAGAAGATCACATCGTTCGAGGCTCACCCAGACTACATACGAGCCATCGCTATCCATCCCTCCCAGCCGTTCGTCTTGACCGCTAGCGATGACATGACCATTAAGCTCGTAAGCTCACCCAGTCGCCCTTGATCAGTCGCCCCATTTCCCCTTCGCTGGGAGATCTTGCACCAGACGCTGACACTTGGTGATGCAGTGGGATTGGGAGAGGGGCTGGAAATGCGTCCAGGTATTCGAGGGCCATAGTCACTACGTGATGGGGCTCGCCATCAACCCCAAAGACACCAACACCTTCGCCTCCGCCTGTCTGGACCGGACCGTCAAGATTTGGAGTCTAGGGTCATCCACGGCCAATTTTACACTGGAGGCCCACGAGACCAAAGGCGTCAATCATGTTGACTATTACCCGCACTCCGACAAGCCGTACCTCCTCACTACGAGCGACGACAGAACAGTCAAGATTTGGGACTACACAACAAAGAGCTTGATAGCCAGTCTTGAAGGCCATACCAACAATGTCTCCTTCGCTTGCTACCACCCCGAACTCCCCATCATCATCTCTGGTTCCGAGGATGGAACCATCCGGATGTGGCACGCAAACACTTACCGCTTCGAGCAGTCTCTCAACTATGGCTTGGAACGATGCTGGTGCGTCTCGTACCAGCGTGGCCGGCAGGGCATCGCCGTCGGCTTCGATGACGGTGCGGTAGTCGTCAAACTAGGCCGAGAGGAACCCGCCGTCTCCATGGACGGCTCCGGCAAGCTTATCTGGGCCAGACACAATGAAGTTGTCTCTTCGATCATCAAAGGCGGTGGTTTGTGGAGCACCCCCAGAGTATTATTCGTCCCGCGTGCTAACTGGTTCGGTAGACGCATCGATCAAGGATAACGTTCCAATCACTCTCCCTACCAAGGAACTCGGGACCTGCGAAGTGTACCCCCAGACTCTGATACATTCTCCCAACGGTCGGTTCGTTGCGGTCTGCGGTGATGGCGAGTACATTATTTATACCGCGCTGGCGTGGCGCAACAAGGCTTTTGGCTCTGCTCTGGATTTCGTCTGGGCCTCGAAGGACAACAGCAACGACTTTGCCATCAGGGAGTCTCCCACCAGCGTCAAAGTATACAAGAACTTTGTCGAGAAGGCGGGCGGATTGGATGTGCCCTTCCAGGCCGAGGGTCTAACGGGTGGCGTTTTGCTAGGAGTAAAGGGCCAAGGCGGCGTGTCTTTCTACGACTGGGCGACCGGCGGTCTAGTCAGACGGATCGAGGTCGATCCAAAGCAGGTCTACTGGTCAGATAGCGGTGAACTTGTGACCCTGGCCTGTGAGGATACATTCTATGTCCTGAGGTACTCCCGGGAACACTACGTTGAGGCTGCCCAAGCCGGCCAAATCGACGATGACGGCGTCGAGGCCGCATTTGAGGTAATCACCGACATTGCCGAAAGGTAAGCAACCCCGTTCTCAGAAGTCCGTCGTTCACCAACCACTGACATTGCTGCGAAGCGTGCGAACGGGAGAGTGGGTCGGCGACTGCTTCATATACACCAACAGCACGAACCGGTTAAACTACCTTGTTGGTGACCAGACGTACACAGTTTCGCATTTCGACCAGCCAATGTACTCCCTCGGCTATATCCAAAGGGACTCCCGGATATATCTCGCAGACAAAGATGTCAATGTGACCTCCTTTGCTCTATCCCTTCCAGTGTTGGAGTACCAAACCCTCGTACTTCGGGGGGACATGGAAACAGCAGCCGAACTGCTTCCCAGTATCCCCACCGATCAGCTAAACAAGATAGCGAGGTTTCTCGAGGGCCAAGGGCACAAGGAGTTGGCCCTCGAGGTTGCTACCGACCCCGAACACAAGTTCGAGCTAGCTCTCGCGTTGAACCGTCTCGATACCGCACTCGAACTGGCACGACAGGTTGATGCCGACCATAAATGGAAGACGGTGGGCGATGCGGCCCTGGCGGCATGGGATGTCGCCCTAGCGACCGAGTGTTTTACCCATGCACGCGATCTTGGTTCACTACTGTTGATCTACTCCAGCACGTGCGACCGGGAAGGATTAAGCGCATTGTCGACGCAGGCCGAGGAATCTGGCGCGCACAATGTGGCATTCACCTGCAAATGGCTGCTCGGCGATCTCGCGGGTTGCATTAACATCCTTACCAAGACGAACAGGCTAGCCGAGGCCGTCCTATTCTCACAGACATACAAGCCTAGCCTAACAGGAAATGCTATCAAGGAATGGAAATCCAGCCTAGAGAAGAACAAGAAGGGTCGTATTGCGAAGATGATCGGTGTCCCGGCAGAGGACGAAGAGCTATTCCCAGAATGGGATGAGTGGTTACGGCTGGAAGACGCGGGAGGCACTGCTACTGAAGCGGCGGATGGAGGGACTGCTGCGGAGACCGAATCGGAGACTGAGGACGACGACGACGAATAATGTCTTCGCGGTATGAACGGTACTCACCAGAGTCGGCGCCCTCCTTGGCGGAGGAGAGGGGGGCAGTTCAATATAGCCATGGCCTGATTCATTTGTTCCCTGCCGTTGGGTGGTTAAAATTATAAATAGCAAACCTTGATCGCACTTACAAGTAGCTCTCATGTCGCAGGATGGCTGAAGCCTGGATGATGGATAATAAAACGTTACCCTGATTTTGCTAATATTTCATCAGCCAGGGTTCGATATATTAATTCTCGGGCTGTTCGATGGACATTTCATCACCTGCTGTCTCATCTATCTCCATAATAGAACACCCCTATCAGGTCTACTTGGATCTTAATGTTGCACTCGTCATCTCGGGGCAGTATCTTGTATAAATACTAGCCTTTGCGGCAGTACAACAATGGTGAGGGGGGCAATTAGCGACCATTATAATATCGACATCTTTGCGCGGACAGAGATATGGTAATTTTGGCTTTTCGTAGTATGGCCGGTGTTCGAGGTGGTTACATGGTAATTTTTAGTCTTCCCAAGATAGGGAAGGATATGGAGCCAACTGGTCACTCCTCCAAGGAAGTCAGCTCATCGAAACTGGTCGACTTGGGGAAAATCACGAAAAATAAAAAAATAATAAACTTAGGATACAATAGGCACAGTATATAAACACATAAGAGGAATGTGCTGGTTATCACGTACAACTCACAGCTATCATTAGCCATAGTTATGAGTTCACGTAGCAAGTATGTAATAAGCGCACGAGACGTCCTCGGGCAAATTATAATTACATGGAGAGCCATACTGACAGGTGTAAAGCTCTTCTCCCAGCAGTCAATGTATGGGATTCCGTCGTCCGTGACCGCTTCTCCTATCCCCTACCCCCTCTTGCTCGCCAGAGAGCGTATTCGTCAACATGGGGGGAAGAAAATGTCATAATATGCCTCTATCATAGCCATTCGTAGACATCGTGTCACCACTTTACACATTATCGAGGCTTCCAATGGTAGCTCACGTATATCACATAGCATCAAATAGATCCATTAACTCCTCTGGGAGAAGTGCCCCAGGGTGTGCCTCGCCGCAGTTCTCGCATAGCGTGCCCTCCTCCAAATCATCAAAGGAGTCAAACATGGTGGCCTCCTCCTCGACATCCTCCCACGGCATACCGCTGATGCGGTCGAAAAGCTCCCATCTCCGTTCCTCGTCCCCGTTTATCTTGACCGGCACTTTCTTCCAGATTGTCCGACATGAGTGGAATAGAGAGAGGGGAGGCTCTCCCTCATCCGCCGGCGCCGGAGGCAGATCAACTCCGGGGTGTCGCACGTGGTGGTCTTCGTCGAACAGATGAAGGTGGTCGCTGACCGTGTGCATGGCCCGGACAACCTTGGACGAGTAGTGACACGTGTCGCCTCTGCAACGAAGCAGGCGAACGCCATTCTTGAGAGCCACCATGGTCGGTTCGTGATCGATAAGAAGACCCTCATCTCGTAGGAGCCCAGATAACTCGGTACTGACTCGGACTCCGCACTCGTCTCTCGGGACGCCGGTCAGGATGACCTCGTTTAGGGTGCATCCCAGCTGGTGGGAGGCGAGATCGTGCAGCTGGGATGGAGGGAACTGGAAGAGTTCTTCTCCGAAGTTCACGAAATCAATTCTAAGTTTTTCCAACAGAGGGAACAGTCTAGGTCGTACAGGAGGAGGCAGCTCTTTTGAAGTCGGAACCGCCGAAGAGGGGTCAAATGGGGGTAGTAAAGCCTCTAAGAAGTCAACCAGCTGATACCACGCATAGGCTCGGAATCCGCGTCGGGCCATATTGTTCTCCTTTACTCTCTTGTGGATGGTCAGTTTCACGGCTTTCTTGAGGTCCGGGTGGTGGGTGCGCGGAAGTCGATGAACACGATCCTGGTCGTCGTAGAACTTGGCAATGAGGCGGAAGGTGACCTGCTGGATGTTTTCGCGGTAGGCGTAGTCAAGCTCCGCGAAGGTTCTCAGCGCTTCCGGGGTGGTGAATGTATATGAGTTGTTGGACCAGAGGAGTTTGGTGCCCTCGACATGGTAGGCCTTGCAAGTCTCCAGGAAATGGATGGCAAGATAGTGGGGCTTAGCCTTCTCACTGGCGATGAGGCGCTCCGGCTTGAGCTTGGAGAGCGGATCAACTATAGGATGCGGGCAGGTCAGGGCGTACGAGAGGATCCTGAGTTGAATCTCGACAGGCAGATGCGGAAGTGCCTTGGTCTCCTGAGCCCCGCTGAACAAACGGGCGGCGGGGACAGCTGACTTGGGCTGGGTCTGCCACGAGATGCCATTCTCACGGAGTAGTCGCTTCAGGGCTAGATTCTCATCCTCGAGACGTCTAGTCTTGGCCCGGAGCGGGTGGTTGTAGTAGAGCTCGGCCTGCTCGGCCTGATCACGACACTCCCACGCAGGGAAGATGGGATTCTAGGCGCGCCGATTAGCACATTATGCCCCCGCGGGGAATATGTACACAGGCTCTCGCGATGCGAAAGGAGATATCGTGGTGGGATGCATGGGGATTGGCTTACCATGGAGGGCCGAAAAAGGATGGTGCGAGACTAATTGTCAACCATAACCAAGCGCGGGAAGAGCTAGCATTTAACGCGAGTAGATGATGATTGAAATGCGTCAGATCAGGGATGGGGCAAAGGCCAGACGTAAATAAGGAACGCAGATGGCGAGGAGAAGGAGATCGGGCCGAGAGAGCTGGTAGAGGTGCCTCGATTTTCTGTCACTGTAAACGGAGGGCACAAGGAACGTGGAGAAGGAAATGTACCGTCCTCTACCTACACCTACTAATTGTCGGTGTTTGTGTATCCGGGGGTCGGAGGAGGGGGAATAAAGACAGAAGAAGAGGAGCGAATCTTGTGTATGTGTGTGTTGAATGAGATTGAGATTAGGACCTCAGAGAAAGGAGAGGGCGACAGCAGTGATGGGTAACAAAGACGATAGCGGCCGATGTGTACCTCCAGGTAGTTAGGTACCCGCAATGGCACCTACCTACATTTTCTTAGGTAGCACCACCAACGGCAACAGCGATGGCAACTGGAAGCACGAGGACTTGGAAATTTTTAAGTTCTCCCGTCTTATTAACCGCTTAACCTAAATAATATATAAGTACCTACCTGCCTACCTACCTACTTACATACCTACCGACATACCTACATACCTCCTACTCTAAATAATATATAACGGTTAAAAAATTAAATGTTTATATAATTTTATTAATATAAAGGTTTAATTAATATAACGAGGTTTTTGCTTTATAATAAACTAAAGACGAGAGTAATACATAGGTATATAGTTTTGATTATTGCTATAAGGGCCGTCCCAGGCCTTGAGTGGCAGGGCTAGCCAGCTGTTTGCTGCTGTGTATCAGGTACCTCCTGTCTAGTTTCTGCGTGGCTTTCTACGTCATGATATCATGGATTCCTTGCGAGACATCTATGATGAAATCTGATCCAGATGCATGGGAGATGGGACAAAGTGGCTACCCGCCTACTACACCTCTTTCATGGTACTTAGGTAGGTATATGTAGCCGACTAGGAAACCATTCATTTCTCCTTCTGCGTCCTCACCCGCTCGGTTTTACATCTTCTCTACCTTTACCTACACTTGAATCACGCAGTTTGCCGTCATGTCTACATTCTCTAACACGGATACTGGAAATAAGCAGGCGGATCCTTACAAGGCCGCGAATCAAGACGTTGATGTCTCGACGGACGAGAAGTTCCAGTCTCTCGACAAGTTCGTAAGCTCGTGCAAATTTGGCATGATGACCACCCGAGACCCGAGTTCTGGACGGTTGGTTAGCCGCTGCATGGCTATTGTTGCTAAGGTGGGATTCGCCAGCTCCCCTTTTCTTTTTCTTGAACCCGGAGTATGCTAAAGTGGGTTGGCGTATAGGAGAAAGGTGGTGTCGACCATCTCTTCTTCACCAACACCGAGTCACACAAGACCGACGAGCTCAGGGGTGACCCCCACGTCAACATTTCCTTTCTGGATAGCTCTGGCCAATGGGCCTCCATCTCTGGGACTGCCAGCATCGAAACCGACAGGGCTTTGGTCGAGAGATACTACAATCCTGCGCTGAAGGCGTGGCTGGGCGATCTGGGCGATGGCACCCATGATGGGTCCGAGAAGGACCCGAGAATTGGGGTCATTCGCGTGAAAATGGGGACAGCGACTTATGCCGTTACCGACAAAACTATTCTAGGCCGGGCGGCGGAGGTAGCCAGGGGAACATTGACCGGGGACGCAGCAAGCGTTAATAAGCTTCGCGAGATAGACGCCAGTGAGGTCCGGGCATGGAGAGCGGCGCACTGAATCAGGCAATATCTCTGTCTGGTCGGGAGAGTCCGGGCGCACGATTGCCGTAGGAGGAGTGAGCTACCCCTATCGCGTTGAGAAATGGGGAATAAGTAGGATAGGTTGTTCGTAACTAAAATCTTCAAATCGTGATTTATCATTTGCCGTAGTCAGTGGCCCAGACCTTGTCCCAAATGTCTCTGTCCAGGGCGAATTCACGAGCATAGTCCCTCTCGAGCTCGTGCGCTCTGCCACCAAGTAACACTAAGCTATGCAGCGGCGGCCCCAAAACATCATCGGCATCGCAAAGCTGTTTCAAGGTCCCGGCGACGAACTTTTCGGACTTGCTACCAACTCGAGCCGCGCCGATGGCTAGGCTATGCGGGCCATAGACACCTTCCTTCCTCTCTTCCTCGACCTCAAGCATCTGCTGCGCGCATTGGCCTACCGTCATGTACCTAGGCGGCTCGTAGATCTTTCTTCCCCGGGCCATATTCTCCAAACTCTGTTCCTTGACTTTGATGTCCAAGAGCACCAGAGTGTGCAGCCCAATGGACCGGTTCTCCTTGACGCGGTCATAGAATGAGGATGGCCGCCAGCTATCTAGGAAGAAGACCATGGACACAGTCTGACCGAAATTGTAAAGCTGCAGGCCAGTCGCGCCGATGCCCGATAGGATCGAGGCGTTAGGTACTGTCCGGACGGGTATGGACAGCTCGCGCGCGCGGAGAACGATATCGGTATGTGTCGTAGCCCTAAGGTAGATAAAATCAGATAGTCAGTCGACAGAAAGGATGGGAAACGACGTACCCGAAGGGGTCTCCAACCACGAGGAATACGACGTCTTCGGTCTGAGCGTCTCGCAGAATCTCGTCGCTGTTAGACTCGACCATCTCGCGGTCGGCGATAACGACGGGCCGGCCATAGTAGTTCTCCTGGTGCGGGTGGTAAGCAAGTAGCAGGAATGGACGCAGATTTGATTTTCAAAAGAGGGCCGGGGAAACGCCTACCAGCACGGACTGATCAACTAGCAGAATGCTCGTGTAGGCCTCAAGATAGACTCGCGAAGCTTTCCTCACGACCTCAAGACCCTTGACGGTGATGTCCGTCTCGTCCGAGAGGCCCAAGCCTACAAGATAGAACATGTCGATACGTCGTTAATCGTAGACTAAGCAAGAGCAAGGAGCTCAGACGGCATGAGTCAATGGCTGAAGGAGATTTTATTCACCATTTAGATTTATCATGTAGCCTACCTACACTGCACAAGCATGCGGACGTGGGGTGCAAAAAAGAGTCCATATAAGTCTATAGAGGGGTTTTAGTGGAGAATGCCCGGGCGCACTTGGTAACCTCGCATCGATAGCTGTATGTGGGTTAGGTGTATTCTTTAGTTACATAATTACTGTGGGGGCAGCATGTGAATACGTACCTTGGAGAGTGGGGATGTACATGTAGGTAGGTACCTAACAACTGTAAGCGATTAAGAAAAAGTATTATGTGTATAAACCAGTTCATAAGTACGCCTATAGACATAAAACGCGTGTTCTGATGCTGCTACACGCTTCCCCCCCGAACCCTCGTTTTACTTTGAAATTTTGCGGTGCAAACAACTGGAGTTATCATTATCAAGCCATTCCGAGGCAAATCATTGACGCAGTCGATAAAGACACGACACGCATATGAGCCAATAGTCCAGCATGTCAGGCAATAAAGGTTCAGCATATGGCACTCCAGCCTCAGATACGTCCTTCAGGAGAAACTATGACCTGGACGAATATGCCGAGAAGGCTAAAGTGCGCGAGAGCGCTGAGCGAGAGGAGGCAAAGGCACGATATGAGGCCAAGATGGCAGGCAAGAAATACTACAAGCCGATGACTGGCAACGAGGCGCACACTCAGGCGCGACGGGAGGTGATCGACCTCGAAGCGAACGTCGGAAAGACGATGCTGGTGCCCGCGGGCGCGGGCCAGGGAAAGCGAGGGAGAGGCGCGGGCTTCTACTGCAGCGCCTGCGACCTGACCTTCAAGGACAACATACAATGGATCGAACACATCAACAGCATGCAGCATCTGCGCAACATCGGCGAGACGGGGGAGGTTCGGAAGGCGAGAGCAGAAGAAGTTCACCAGCGCATCGTTGACGCGTGGGAGCGACTCCAGGAACAGAAGCGCGCTGCGACAACGACGTTGAAAGAGCGCTTGGAGATCCGCGGGGACGAAGAAATGCGCGAGAGAGAGGCCAGGCGGCTTAAGAGGCAGGGGGAACTCGCAAAGAAGAAGGCCGAGAAGGAGGCTGCCGAGAGGGCTGTTGTACAGTACGGCGACGACGTGCGGGTCGAGGGCGAACATGACGAGGACGACATGATGGCGGCGATGGGCATAACCGGATTTGGGACGTCCAAAAAGAAGTAAAAATAACCTTGAATTCGATACCTACTTACCTACCTACCTACGCAGTATGTCAAAAAGAAGGAAAAGGAAAATGGATGAATGTAATGAAAGATGAACCTTATTGAATCAACTGGGGTAGACGAATATATCTACATAATAGGTATATGCATTTATACGTAGGGTTATGTTCCCCCCCCCCCCCGCCTTTAGTTAAGCATGCCGACCTAGGTCCTTTAATCTAGACTTCCATTCCTTTCGATCCGATTGGCATACCCTCGCCTATTAATCTACCAAGTTGTCCCCTACTTCGACGCCGGAGAGCCCAGAAGCATCTCTAGATTGCCAGTGCCCGACTCTTTTCCTTTTGAGAAAAGCCCAGCGGGCGGACCTCGTCAAGGGCCCCTCCCCCCGCCAGAACAAACAGCTAAATCCATCATCGGTTCTAGTTGACGAGCTACTACCGATCATGTCGGCATCTTCACGACCCACGCCATCGTCGGCACAGACGAGCGGTGCCGCTCGCTTACTACAACGTCAGCTTAAAGAAATCAACACGGCCAACGACCTATCCGGCATCTCGGTTGGCCTGCTCAGAGACAACAACGTGTTCGATTGGGAGGTCTCGCTCATGATCAATGACGATTGCAAGTACTACGGTGGTTCGTTCGCTCCGTCTCCGCAATGAAACGAGGCTTGCGCAACAGTCGCGGGGTGAAACGCTTACGAAGGGTTTTTGCAACAGGGGCCATATTCCGCGCGCACATGACTTTTCCTCCCGAGTATCCGCATCTCCCGCCGAAGGTGGTTTTCCAGACGCCCATTCCCTTCCATCCCAACATCTACCCGAGCGGGGAGCTGTGCATCTCCATCCTCCATCCACCCGAGGAGGACAAGTACGGCTACGAGAGCGCTGCCGAACGGTGGAGTCCCGTGCAGACGCCCGAGACGATATTGCTGAGCGTCATTAGCCTGTTCAGTGAACCCAACGAAGACAGCCCTGCTAACCTCGACGCTGCCAAGCTCCTGCGTGTTGAGAGGGAAGGCGGCCCCAAGGAATTTAGGAAGAGGGTTAGGAAATGTGTGAGGGAGAGCCTGGGGGACGACTGAGGGGGGATATTCAAGAGTGAAGGAGTCGGCCGGGAGACAAGGGGGGAAGGGAGGAAGGGGGGCGTTAAGAGACACCTAATCATGCACAACAGTTGCTTAAAACAAATAGATGTAACGTAAGAGCGGGTATATTTTGTTTTGGCGTTTCTACCTAGCTAGTAGTCCACTGAGTTTGCCTACCTATCCTCATTAAGGGACTTTTGGCCGTCATCTTCGTGCGGCAAAACTCAGGTAAGCTGCAGGATAGGGCCGACAACCCGGTCCCACGTCTCGTCCCATCGAAGGTTGCTTTCTATTGCTGCTCCTTTACGTAGGGTGCGAAGCTCGCCTTCCCGCTTGTCACCGAACAGGCGCTCAAAAATCTTAGCAAGCTCGCCTGCTGTCTCAAAACCACATCCATTCACACCGTCTTTTACCAATTCGTCGAAACTCTCATATCCCGAGTAGGCCACCACCGGTAGTCCAGATCCAAACATGTCCACTATCTTCATAGGGAGGTCAACGCCAGAGCTCGACATGTGGAGGCAGACGCCGAGGTCCGCGCAGCTGAGGAGTTTGGCGTAATCCTCAATAGTAAGCCACGCCGTGAGAACGCGGATGTTGGGTAGATGGCCTGACTTCTGGAGCTCCCGGATCCGCCCTTGGTAGTAAGACTTCTGGGGCCCGCGACCAGTGATGATTGCGACAACTGGGCAGGCAGAGGCCTCTCGAGCGTACGACACCAAGGCCTCGAGGAGTAGTGAGAAGTCCTCGTCCGGTGTCCACGAGGTGCTACTCACGACGAGTCTAGTCTGGCCAGCTACGATGTTGGCCGCGACGTCTTTTGTCTCCGGCAATCCCTCGAGAAAGTGTTTCCGGTCGGAGGCGGACCTTAGTGGCTGAAAAATCGAGGCTGGGCGGTCATGAAGGGTCACAATGGCTGTCTTGATGTTGTAAGGAGGTCCTTGTAACTGCCTCCTCATTGCGTGGGTGACGGTGAGGTTCGCCGTAGGTGCCACCTGCCCCAACACGCACTCGTACGCTTTTGAGATCTGCACGAACGGATGGCCTCGCCCTTTAGTTCCAGCTAGGATAGTCCATCCATAGTTATGCCAGTCGATCATGAGGTGCGTGTTACGCAGGACAGACATCAGAAAAGCAATGGCAAGCGTGGGGATTGAAGGGGGGTTCTGGGAGAACGATTAATGAGAGAATAAAGGAGCAGGAGAAAAGGGGGCCCGGCAGAGCAACCGGGCGGTAGTTAATACCTGGACTAGAAGCCATTTCGCGGGCGGTGTCGTATATCCGAGGACTCGAATGAGAGTTCCAATCTGCCACAGCACTTTTAAAGGCCCGGAGATGACAAAAGGGATAGACCTGGATTTCAGTACATCTGGCGGGGCTGCCAAGGGATAGATCTTAACAAGAGGGTTTGCAGTGAGATCCGGGTGCGGCGCCGATTCTATGTTTCGACATAGAAGTTTTAGTACCAGGGTGATTAATACCAAGGCAGAGCCAACATACCATCATAGCCAATCAGGTCGACAGTCCCGCCGTGTCTGGCAATGCTCAAGGCGTGGTATTGCATCCGTGGGCTTCGCCCAATGTCCCCGAGGACTACAACCTGGACGGAGACGGGAGAGCGCTTCTCATACCGAGAGGGGAGCGCAGCCAGGACGACAGCCAGCCCAATCAACAGTCCTACTATCGTCGACCACAGGACAACTGTGAGATACGCCATCTTGGTGTGTTAAGAGGTCGTTGTCGATAGGACGTCCAGGGTTGCGCGCACAACGTTGGCTAAATTCAATGCTTCATCTGAGAGGTTGTAATGGTGTCAGTGCCATGGAGGTACTTAGGTGTTTACCTCTTCGGCATCTACCGGTAGTTTTTGATGCAGGTGAAGAGATCTCGAGACATGTAGCTCAAGCCGTTCTGAGCCCAGATACGAGTATAAATTATAGTTGGCCCACACGTTCCATCCACAGGATAAATCAGAGAGTACCTACCTACCTAAGGATACAGGGCTACATGCAATATGGACCTACAGGTGGATCCATGCGGGTAGGTCCATAGGTACATATGGACATATAGTGGACCCGCTACCTACCTGTAGATACCTACTAAATACATATCTATTACATATACCTGTAATCCCTTATATGTACATATGCTCAGCTGCTTCGCTCATATGCTTATAAACCGTACTCGCTCCGATATCCCATCCAATTGGAGGTGGTCTCCATCCATGCGTTTGCGTTTGTCTCAATTGTGCAGACCGTGGATATTTCAAGGGACGATCTCGACCGCATCCGTTCCACCGCATCAATCGCCGTGTCTCCCGGCGCATCTACACCTGCTTATGTAGCAGGTAGGTATTCACCATTATAATTATCAATTGGACGCCCCTCTAAACACATCTCGAGTATCAACTGTCAGTGTACATTAACAAAGACCTTTGCCTGTGCTACATGCGATAGCCCGGCGGTCACGGAGTCCTCTCGACTCCAGAGCCAAATCAAATTTATTTAGCGAGTAAAACGTCGAGATCGCCATCATGCCATCATCATACGCCCTTCCTGATCCTTTTCCTTCACACGACTATGATCGAGAACATTCGCTATCATCGTTTGAGAATGGGACGCTGGCCCCAACAAGCCTGTCCAGTGCCGGTGTATCGCACGTCTCTAGTCCCATAAACGAAGACGACTTCGGCCATGCGAGACGGAACACATCTCAATACCGCGCAAACTCGTTTTTACCTTTACAGCGCCGAGAGAACCGGCCGTCACCCTTGAGACGGAACACTGAGGAACTACCAAGTCCTCAAGAAAAAACAGCAACAGGCACATCGAGAGCGCATGCGCCTACCGGAAACGATGATCACCATAGTCACGACCACGACCACGACCACGACCACGACCACGACCACAGCCACAGCCACAGCCACAGCCACGATCACGACCACGACCATGGCCATGGCCATGGCCATGACCATGACTACCAGCATGACCATCCTCACGACCATCCTCACACCCATCACCATCATGCCCACCCACCGGGGTGTTCAAAATTTACTTCTTTTTTGCTAGGATACACATCAAGGTGGCCATTAGTCCATGCCATTATGACGGAAAAGGACTCGCGTCGCATATTTTACTTCATGGGGTAAGCATCTCAGGTCCTCTTCGTCTCTTGCTGCACTATGACTGACAATGCGGGCCGGGTAGTGTCAACTTTACCTTCATGGCCGTTCAGGCAGTCTACGGATATCTCACAGACTCACTCGGTCTTCTGAGCGACAGCATACATATGTTCTTTGATTGTGTGGCTCTGGCAGTTGGGCTTTTTGCCTCGGTGATGAGTAAATGGCCGCCTAGCGAAAGGTTTCCATATGGGTTTGGGAAGATCGAAACATTGAGCGGGTTTGCGAATGGGGTCTTCTTGGTGTATGGTATCCTCATGTCTTGGTTTTGCTCTGGACGTCGGCTGACCCCCATCAGACTAATTAGCCTCGAGATCATGTTCGAGGGTTTCGAGAGACTCCTAGAAGGTCGCGAGACGAAGAGGTTACGGGAGCTCTTCATCGTCAGCACTCTCGGATTGGTCGTCAACCTGCTAGGGATTTTCGCCTTCGGTTCTCACGGCCATGGACATGGTCATGACCACTCGCACCACGGCCACTCCCATAGCCATTCCCACAGCCTACATGGTTGTGATTCGCACGAACACAACCATAATCACAGCGAACCCCACGCTCATTCCCACAACAACGAAAACATGCATGGGATTTACCTGCACATCCTTGCAGATACGTTAGGCAGCGCATCGGTGATCCTATCGACCATTTTGACCTACTTGGTCCCGTGGGCAGGCTGGGACCCCCTGGCGTCCTTTCTAATCGCCTATCTAATTCTTATAACCGCCATGCCGCTAGTCATATCTTCAGCTAAGCGCTTGCTGCTTACGATACCTGCCGATGTGGAATACAACCTTCGCAACACCCTGTCGGAGATCACGAACCAGCGAGGTGTCGCCTCCTACTCGGTGCCCAAGTTTTGGGCCGACGACAGGGCAGAAGACGGATCGGGAGGCAGGCTTCTTGGGGTGATGCACGTGGCGGCGGTCCGCGGAGCGGAACTAGAGGAAGTCCGGGATAGAGTAAAAAATTATCTCGCCAAACATGAGATCGACCTCACGATACAGGTGGAGCGAGAGGGCGACTCGACATGCTGGTGCGGAATGGGTAGGACGGTTCCCCTCTCGCCGAAGCCACCCGGCATGTACTAAATGAGTACTACACTATGATGATGCGATACTGCCGAGATATGTCTCGACAATTGAAGATTGTCGTGGGGGGTGAGCGTTGCTCGTAAAGCACGCACTTCGATGAAGGACGGAGACATTGTGCGAGAAGGCCGCGTTGCTATGATCTTATATCGAGTCCGGAATTTTGCTACACATTGTGTATATACAAAGCAGTTTTACATACAGCCAACCACGCAAGCTGAAGCAAGTTGTAAAGTAATCAAAACATGGACTAAGAGTAAATTGCCGAGGTAACTGTGCTCGGGCGGCCCGACGGATACTTACGTCATTTCCAATTAGCAATGGATCTACCTCCTAGGCACATGTAGTTCCATATCACCGCACTAGGTTGCTTTCACATGCGCCCGCCACGCACCCTCCTCCCTTCCACGGAGCTAACCCCGGACTCGATAATTACTTACCTACCTACCTACCTACCTAGCTAGGTAACCTGCCTCCCTATACTTTAGGGACTTGCTTCACGGACTTCCGCCATAATTCATACGTACTTAGGAACGAAGCGGGTTGGACGACCGGTTGCCAATTCGTCGACATCGCTTTGGTTAACGAGGATAAAAGGCCATCGAAGGATAGAAGCTTGTTATATGACGCCGCGGGGCTCGCGAGAGAGCTCGTTCTTTTCTTCATCAACCTCGCCCTCGCCCTCGGCTCTTTAAAAGAAAAGGAAAGAAAAAGAAAAGAGAGAGAGAGAGAGAGAAACATGTCTCCTCCGTCTTCGGAAGAGACCAGCATCAACCAGCGGCTGCAATCGAAACTCCCCGCCTCCGTCGCCGAGAGGTTACCGCATATTCCCGAGTCCAAGGCCGGATCGAAGGCCGAGGTCGAAGTCGAGGCGAGAGCGGCCACCAGCAATTTCCTGTCGCAAATCCGATCCTTCGCCGCCGGCGGCTTCGGTGGCGTCTGCGCCGTGCTGGTCGGCCACCCGTTCGATCTCGTCAAGGTCCGGCTGCAGACCGCCGACAAGGGCGCATACTCGTCCGCGATCGACGTCGTCAAGAAGAGCGTCGCGCGGGATGGGCTGCGACGGGGTCTCTACGCCGGCGTCAGCGCGCCGCTGGTCGGCGTTACTCCCATGTGTAAGCACCTCTTTTTTTCTTCTTTTTTTTTAACGCTTTCTTCTTCTTCTTCTTCTTCTTCTTCTTCTATTTCATCCTCCCTACTCTCACGCACAAAGGTGTGTCTGTGCTGATGGCAGGAATCGCGAACGATGCGCAGTCGCCGTATCCTTCTGGGGCTATGACCTCGGGAAGCAGATCGTGACCTCTCTCGCCCCTCCGAGCGCCGACGGCGGCCTGTCCATCGCCCAGGTGTCCACCGCCGGGTTCTTCAGCGCCGTGCCCATGACGGCGATCACGGCGCCCTTCGAGCGGGTCAAGGTGATCCTGCAGGTGCAGGGTCAGCGCTTGAAGCCGGGCGAGGAACCCAAGTACAAGGGCGGCGTAGACGTCGTGAGGCAGCTGTACAAGGAGGGCGGCGTGCGCTCCGTGTTCCGAGGCAGCGCGGCCACCCTCGCTCGGGACGGCCCCGGGAGCGCCGCCTACTTCGCCGCCTACGAGTACATCAAGCGGCGGATGACACCGCGCGATCCCGAGACGGGCAAGCCCAAGGGCGACCTCAGTCTCTTAGCTATAACATGCGCCGGGGGCGCGGCAGGCGTAGCCATGTGGATCCCTGTCTTCCCCGTCGACACCGTCAAGAGCAGACTACAGACGGCCGAAGGAAATGTCAACCTTAGAGATGTCATCCGCGAGCTCCATGGTCGGGGCGGCATCAAGGCTTTCTTCCCTGGTTTTGGGCCGGCGCTCGCCAGAGCTGTACCCGCTAATGCTGCAACGTTCTTAGGCGTCGAATTAGCCCATCAGGCTATGCGGAAGGCCTTTGACTGAGCTATTGTCCGGCTTCTCGTCTTCGCCCCAGGGCTGGCATCCTGTACTGACAGTTCAGGCCAGCCAGTGCCGGTGCTCAGTCTCCACACAGCCACGGAGGATGGTCATGATGGTGACGAGGAGAGCGATGGTAGTGGTGGGGATGGATGGTACTAGAAAAGAGAGGCGCGCTCCCGACGAAGTATATTTGTTTGTACTCTGAACGCAGGGGGGACGCTGGGGGATGCATATACTAGGAGTTACACGCGGAGGCTCTTAGTCTTTCCGACGCTTTAAAAGCCATCGCACTAGAGTACATAATATACTGAAAGTTAGATATCAGCTTGTGGCACGAAATCGGGTCTCACAGTTCTCTCTCTCTGGCTCCATATCGAGCATACATACTGTAATCACTCGTATTGCAGATACAGATCGAATATCCATTCAGCACAGCATATCAGCTAACGGATCATCACGCATGGTTTCGGATGCAATTACGATAGCTCGAGTTGATTTGGTTCACATCCATATACACATCCTAGCCTTATCAATGGCTAGTAAATGGCATGTATTCCGCACGCCATGTGATTACTATTAACCCCGTCCTTATCCCGCCCCGCACGGTAGTGATTCGGACTGGAAAAGAGGATTGCCGAGCCATCGTTCCGCCTAATAACTCCTATGAGAATGTGTCAAGTTTCGATGAACGCAACTGACGTATGTCTGATACCAGTCAATAACCAAATTTAAATATGGCCTGGTGATTCAATTACATTCGGTTGAGCAGATATCAGTGGGCCTATATTAGAGTTATATGATATCCCCGTTCCTAGAACGACGGCGATGGCTATCATCGTTCGCGTTCATTGACTGTCCATCGCCTTTTTGTAGAGGTGAAGTCACGTAATCTTTCGGCCTCACCGGGCGGCCTAGGGGCCCCCCACAATCCCCTGCTACCAGTACCAGCCCAGAGGCGAGGAGCAGTAGCCTCATCGAATGTATCATGCTCTTCATCATGGGAAGCTTCAGAACTGGCGTTCTCACTATGCACGTCGTGCAGCGAAATGCGATTGGGAACGACATCGCCGGGGTGCTCTATATCGGTCCTAATTTCGACCTCGTCATTCTCTCGTTTTGCCTCCTGCTGGTGGCTCAAGTTGAAGATTGGATGCTGCACCACCTTCTCAGAGTCGCTGTCTTCATGTATTGGCGTCCACAAACCAACAGAGCCTGACCGGTTTTGCCGAGTTGACGGAAGATGGGTAGTGCGGCTGCCAGCTTCTAGGCTTGTCAAGTTGTTATTGTTGTTGTCATTATTGTTATTGTTAAAAACGGATTGCCTGATTGTCAGTGCAGGTCCACCAGACGATCTCCTCATGCTACCGAGAGAGGCACTGGCCGAGTTACTGCGGCTACCCCCGGCGGGCACCCCAAGTAGAGACGACCCGAAGTTGATATCTTTGAGCGCAGATGTGAAGCCTTTGCTGGGGCGACCGCGTGGGAAATCGTGAGCTAGGGAAGAGGACCGGCTGACGGCAGGCGAATTTACTGCGGAGTGGAGATGGTCGACGCTAGCAAACAGCTTCAGCTCATACATGTCCGGTATAGCAATCTGTCTGCGTAGCAGGGTGTCGTCCAGAGATGAGGCGCTCCGCTCATTCGTGGGGCTTTGCGTGTGCCTGTCAAATTGTGGCCGCCTCTTTGCCATTGTCAAAGATGACATTGCAACATCCGCAAGGACCGGCTGGTGCGTAATGGCACCGATGAGCGCATTGCAACCCGCACCATGTGATACCAAGATAACAACTTCCTCCGTATCAATTTGTTGGTTCTCCCGGATATCTTTCCGACGCACGACGGAATCAGGACTAGCTGGTGTCTTGGTAACTCTTTCGCCGGGGTTCTCTGTAGTAGTGTACCAATCAACTAGACGTTTCAACCCTTTTCGGAATCGCTGGTGCATCGCCGCCCACTCCTCTGGGAGATGGCCACCGCCCCCCCAGGCAAGGTTGTCCCGGGTTGAGTCCCACTGGTAGTCTATGTCGACACAGGCATCTCGAGCATGTGCGACATAGCCTTTAGGTATAGGTCCGGATGAGGAGAGGGCGTATGCCGGAACCGGTGCCACATATGTTCGGGCCCATGCCGGGTCTGATGGACCGCCGTGCGCCGTTTTTGGGTCCGCGCCCCCGTGAGAATCGCCGTTGTAACTCGGGAGGGTCTCCACCAGAGTGGATACGGAGTCCAGGCTTGAGGAAGAGACAGTGTTTGGAGGCACAGGGTATGATAAGGAACTCTCGCGGGGGTGAGAGGCGCTCCATAACTGAGTTGAACTGGTAGGAGGTATTCGGTCGTGTAGATGCGGATAGTCGTAATAATCCTCCCGGCGCAAGAGCTCGGCCTTGGCGGTGGCTAACATGAGGCTTGAGTTGGGCGGCGGCGTGATGTGCTCAAAATAGTCGGGCGACAGCCACTCGCCGAGAAAGGCATCGAGACGGAGGAGGGATTTCTCGATATGTCGGTTCGCTTCGGGCGAGGCGGGAGGGACATCGGCCGGCGAGGGGGCGGGATCAGACAAGGGAGAGGGATTCGAGGCAAGGCCGGCGCTTATAGCAATGGACGTCTGCACGCAGCGGAGAAAGGGAGAGCTATGCAAGACGACATGGTAGCGGCGCCTCTGTCCCAGGTGCGCAGAATCGAGAGCTTCCTGCTCCCGCAAGATGGAGGCGATCTGCGCGCCGACGGCCTTGGACTGTAACCAACCTCCGTAGGTCAGAGGCGGATCGTAGGGAGTGGGCGAGGAGAGGTGCCACTGCTTGTCGGCAGCATCCAGGCGGTTCCCATGCCTATTTCACACCAGGTCAGCTGCCAAGTCCAGAGTGGAAGTCTGCACTCCGGAGCAACGATACCACAAACCTGACGACGAAGATGTAGGCTGGAGGACGACCCATGGCTCGCACAGGGAGGGGTTTATCGAGACGGTTGCCCCTAGGTCTGCTGTGCTGAGAGGCGGTCGAGGGTTTCTCGACGGGAGAGAGAAGGAATTCAGTCAACGGGTGCCATCAAGTACAAGTACTCGTACTCGTACGTTTTACCGGGTCGGTTTACTCGGTTTACTCGGTCTCTCGGTCGCGCTGCGAATCCACGCACGGCCACCTGATGCGAAATATTCAAAGATGACAAGCTATTTTTAGGTACGTACAAACTACGCATCGGAGTCCGCAACCTTAATCTTATTAATTGCGGGCCGCTGCTGTGTGTACCTTAGGTAATAGGACGTATAAGTACATAGGTACCTAGGAATACCTGCTTAGGTAACCTGTAAACGCATATGCACTTATCGACTGATAGTGGAAGGAGGTCCATGGATGTTCCCCTTCGCTGACAAGGTTCGTCTTCAACCTTCCCAGCATCCATCTTTTGAACCTCTACCAAAAGAAGATGAAGCTTCCTGGGATATTACGTCTTCCCGTTCTCCTGGCCTTGTCGTTTTTTCTCCACACGAAATATGCCTCTGCCGAGCACACCAGCAACTGGGCTGTCCTCGTGGGCACGTCAAGGTTCTGGTTCAACTACCGCCATCTCGCCAACGTCCTGTCCATGTACCGCACCGTCAAGCGACTAGGCATTCCCGATTCCCAGATCATCCTGATGCTCCCTGACGACATGGCTTGCAACCCGCGCAACGCATTCCCGGGCACTGTATACAGCAATTCGGACCGCGCCGTCGACTTGTACGGGGACAACATCGAGGTGGACTACAGGGGGTACGAAGTGACCGTTGAGAACTTCATCAGGTTATTGACCGACCGTGTGGGCGACGAGATGCCCAGGAGCAAACGCCTACTGACCGACGACCGGAGTAACATATTCGTCTACATGACCGGCCATGGTGGGAATGAGTTCCTCAAGTTCCAAGACGCCGAGGAGATTGGCGCTTTCGATCTGGCAGATGCATTTGAGCAGATGTGGGAGAAGCGGAGGTGAGCAGAGCTGGCTATAGTCGTCGCCGTCCAGCTAACAGGAAGAAATGGCCAGGTATCACGAGATACTCTTCATGATCGACACATGCCAGGCAAACACGATGTACAGCAAGCTCTACTCGCCCAACATCATTGCCACCGGTTCCTCCGAGCTCGACCAATCGTCCTATTCTCACCACGCCGACAACGACGTCGGCGTCGCCGTCATCGACCGCTACACGTACTACAACCTCGAGTTTCTGGAGTCTCAGGTGCAGGATCTAAGCAGCAAGAAGACAGTCGGCGACCTATTCGACAGCTACAACTACGAGAAGATTCATTCGCACGCCGGCGTACGGTATGACCTGTTCAGGGGCGGAGCCGATGCAGCGCGGAGCCGATTGCTCACCGACTTCTTTGGCAACATCCAGAACGTCGAAGTTGACAGCGCTAGCAATCTGACAGTCGACAGCGAGATGTTGGCACTTGGGAAGACAATTGCGCGCCTTAGGGAGATTGCTGCCGAGGAGGAGGCTGTGGCAAACAAGACCACCCGGCCGGGCCAAAAGGAGCGCCGGTCCAAGAACCTACCGTCGGCCGGACCACTGACGGATGACAATTGGTGGACCAAGAAACTGACCGGAATAGCCGCTTTAGCCGGCTGCACAGCTCTATGGGCTCTTGGGTCTTATCTAGAAGCTCCAAGTAGCCGGGCGATAAAATAGCGGTAAGGTAGTAATAAACGAAGGTTTCTAATGCTGTAAGATGTTCAGTCTGTATGGTCTAGGGGTTAGATCCCGCCTCTTTTCCCCCGGTTCCTTCAGACGCCCGTAGGTTGTAAGGGGTGTGTTGTTCGTCTGAAAGACAAGTGCGCAAGCAAAGGAGGGAGACGGAATGTGAAGATATCATAGGCGAGTCCCTGGCTTATTGACATTTTAGGCACTCTAGTTAGTTGGTCGGAGGCATCTTATGAGAAACCAAAAAATTCATATGGTGGATTTGGTCCCGACCTAGCACAACTTTTTTTTATACAAAGAAACAAAATAGAACAGACTAGAACAAGGCTATTTACACACTCAATTTTACGCCGGGCACCAACACTTGTTCCTCATTAAATAACACATAGTCTTTGTCTGCTGCGACAATGGCGTCCGGGGATCCAAATAGTTATCTCCCCCTGGAATCCTTCAGCCTCGCTGCCTTTCCGAGGACAACACATAACATCACGTGGTCGCCCGACGCCGAGCTGGCCATCGCCTGTGACGACTGCGTGTTCATATTCATCCCCGAATTCTCGGCACCTTTCAAATCTGCCTTCGCGCAGCCGAGACACGACGCGCTCCGTCAATATGACGAGGCAGCCCTTAGGTTTCCGGTCAATCCCATCAAAGGCCCCGAGCTGAACCGCCACTTGTTCGATGTCTTGGGACGAGATTTCCCACGACGTGGCCCTTACGAGGGATCTGGCTCGGGCACTATTACAAGCCAGGGTGGCTCCATGAACCATGTTGTGGCCCTGGAATGGTCGCCGTGCGGTCTGGGCCGGACGAATCGTTCCGTCCTCGCCGTTCTCACCAGCACTGGGATCCTCACTATCTACTACGAGGGTGCCTCCGACGCGATCGGGACTTCCAAGCTCGGAGGCCGTAACTCGAGGGCCCTAAGGTCGTGGGCTGCCGCCTGGTCTGTCGGGGGAGGTCTTCTGCTGCCGGCGGCCGAGGGACACAGCCAATCCCTGGACAATGAATACGTCACCGCTTTTGCGTGGGCAAGAGAGTTCGATGGTAAACGTGCGGCGCTGGCGTACGAGAACGACGAGGAGGAGATCGTCATAATCTTGATCCAGGTAGAACGAAATCGTGAAGCCCCCTCCGGAGGTGCGGCCAGATGGAGAGTTGAGGAAGTAGCACGATTCGCTGCTGGGGGACCCCATCCCAATTCTGATGTGAGGATGCTTTGAATCACGTCTGAACCTTCCTTACTCATATCCTAACGCTGCTGGCTAGCCGACAGATCCCGACTACGCGCCAAGCGGGTCTTCCTTTGCTCTAAGCTGGAGCCCGTGGTTGAACAAGGACAATTCTAGAGCTAGCATACTCTCGTACACGGCGAGGGGCTACGTTGGGTTTAGGCAGGTCATGATCGAAGAGCCTGGCGATAAGACGGGCTCACCGGCCGTGCGAGTAGGTGACGTCGATGCCAGTGGAGTTTGTCTCTACCTTGCGCCTGACGCGTTCGTGGTTTGGGAGGATCTGGTAAGCGCCTGGTTTATTTTATTCTTACATATTATATGTCTACTTTCACAAGACTAATCAGCGTGGTATATGTATTAGATTTGGACTATATCTGGCTCCAAGGTTTGCCGTGGAATCATTGCGACACCTGCTCGTGTCCAGGCATTTCAGTTGCCGTTTGATGCGACCTCGTCAAATCCCGCACACACAGCGGATGAATGCGGGAGTGCCTATCCGTTGATAGACAACAGTCCCCAGACTGAAAACCCTATTACTGGTATGTTTTTGACAGCTTCCTCCTCGTCATCCAACCCATTCCGTTTCTCAACGATTCACATAGGGCTCGTGATCCATCCGCCCTCGGTTTCGCACCCGACCTCGGCTCCCTCTTATTCTCTTGTCCGCCTCTCGGCGACCAGCGAGAACAAAGGTTGGCATCAGACCAACCTTCCTCTACCATCTAATCCAGAAGATCCGGCAGGCAGGGGCCCGCAATGGGTAACCGAGATCAGTCAGGCAATCGAACGTCAGCTCCCGCGGGCGCTGGCCCACCACCGAACTATTTCACCAGCCGGTAGCTACGCTGCGTCTAGCATATCGTCGGAGGACGACTACGATGAAAGCGACTCAGTGAACGATTTTGACCTTACTTCCAAGGATGACGATGACGATATGGGGTCTCTTCTAGGTGTCAGCCAGCTGGACACCTCGGATCAGGTACACACTACCAGGATACGCATATGGGGCATGACCGTCAGTCCCGGCGGAGGTACCATGGCAGTGTTTACCAGTGAGCATAGCGCTGTGAACCCGGGAAGAGATACTTATGGCGGGATGAGTTGCCGTGTCTTGTTTGGGCGGCTTGGCCACGGTAGCGACGAAAGCGGGAATGGCACGATTGCCCCAGTCAGAAATCTTAGCACTGAGGCGAGGATGTGGGAATGGATATATGGGAATGGTCCTCCGGTACCCGGCATTAGCACGCCAGCCGCCGTCGACGGTAGCGATGGACGGGTAGCATTGAAGGACCATTTTGCGATGATCAGCCGACAGCAAGGCTGCGCCTTTTGCGACACTCTATTAGAACCGTTCAACGACGGGAAGTCATCCCGTTGTGGCCGCAACCACGTCTTTGGTGAGTGAGCAAAACAAACGATTTCCCTTTTTGGTCTGCTAGACAAGATCGCTTATGTTCATAGAAAACTGCGTGGCTACGCGGGTCCCCATCCTAGCGCCGGGGACCTCTAACACCTGCGGCATCTGCGGCTCTAAGTGTCTCAAGCCCGAAGAGCTCGTCGCCATTGCTCCTCAGCTGCAGAAGATCATCGAGGATGAGATATCGGCCGAGTTGTGCGGTGGTTGCGGTGGCAAGTTTATAAATTGAACGTTCGATGTAAGTATTTATAAGTTAAATAAACATGTGGTTCAAGTTGACACCCTGATTGTGGGCTTAACCTCTAGGACTTTACGACGTAACTCCTTTGACGGCTCGCATCTATCGGCGCAGCCAACCATTGCCCTGTAGCTCTGAGAGTGCCCTGATCACATCTCCTAATATCCGTCCTCCCACAACTCCTTCCGATACCCCTCGGTCAGCCGCTCATCGAGACCGTACAGTTCCTGCCAGCCGACGAAACCCCGATCGAGTATGTAGACCTTCTGTTGCTCCGCGCTCCCCGTCTCACTCTTGCGCTCCTTCGGGGCGGAAGACAAAGATGGAGAAGCAGCAGAAGCCTCCTTCTGCCTCAGGTACCGCAGTGCCGCGGCGGGGCCCCGCTGCTGGCTGAGGGCGCAATGAAAGATGACCGTCTGCTTATCCGCCAGTTTGCGCAGAAGCGTCGGCATGGTGGCGTCTAGGCTGCCGCTAGGGAAGTGCATGGAGGACTTGATGTCTGCAGAAATCAAGTGTCACTTAGCGCTCATAAATGCATAGGACGGGTCTGAAATGTTCCTGTGATCACATACGTCCACCGATATGATCTATCTGTACTAGTGAGTATAGGAGAGAATAATGGGTAGGTATGGAGGGAGCCTCGCACCGTCATCTCGGACATCTACGATGGCTATCGTTGGATCCGGAGACTGCTTATTGGCGGCGAGAAGCATGTCTGCGAGCCTCTTCGCCGTGATACGCTCGATGCTGGATATGGTTATCAAAGACATGGCAGTGCACCTGGCAGGCTCGTGAAAGAAAAGTGTATAGATATGTTGCATCAAAGATGTAAGGGCCGTGTTATATACATGCATATACGCGTTAACCAACTTGCAAAAAGTTTAATGTTTATTTATATATATAAAGTACTTAATACTTTTATTAAATGAGATATATAAAAACTACTTTAAATAAATATATATATTAAATAAATAACGTATTATATAAACAAGTAAATAAAACAAGTTTATAAACGAAATTTTATAATTATTATACTTTTAATTATTAAAAATTATTTATGTTATATCGAAATTAATTAATAATAATTATTATTTAAATTATTTTATTTAGCTTTATACTTTAAAAACCGAATACCTTTTTTATATTAAATATTCGGTTTTTTAAAACGTAATTTATATTATTTAATTAAAAATTAATATATTTATTATTATTTTTAAAACGTGTAAAATTATAATTATTATTTTTATTTTTATTTTTTAAAAATTTTTTATATTAATTAACTTAATTTAATAATTAAAAATATTATTTAAAACTCGAATTAATTATATTATTACTTATAAATAATATTATTTAAATATTTATTTTTATTAATTATTAAAATTTTATAATGTTTTTAATATTATATTATAATAACGATTTAAAAATATATATTTTATAAAGAAGTTATAATTATTTAACATATTATTAATTTAAATAAATAAATAAATCTTTCTCGTTTTTATTATATTATTAAAATAATAAATATTTTATTATATAACCGCGACGCGAGGCGCGTTAAATAAAATTAAGTTTTTAATTTTATATAGTAATAAAAAACTTTTTAAACATGTTTAAACAAATAAATAAATTATTAAAAGGCTTTTTACGAAAATTTAAATATATATTAAAAATAATATAAATTAATATATAATATAATTACGAAATATAATATTTAAAAAGAAAAAAAATATAATTTTAACAAGATAAAATTTATAATTAAAATAATTATTAAAATTAATATAATAATAATAAATATAAAACGATATAAATAATTATAATAAGTTTAATAAAATAATCGAGAATAAGTTATAATTATTTAAATTATAAATATTATTAATTACTTTTTATTATTATATATTATTTTAATTAAAAAAATACTTTATTTTATAATATCGCGATAATTTATTATTATTAAAAAGTAAAATTACGATATTAAATAATAATTAAATTATAAATAAACTTAATATAAATTTTATAAAGCATTTTTATAAATATATGAAAAAAAAATTATACGTTTTTTAATTTTAAATAGTTATAAAAGTTATTATTTTATTAATTTTAAAAATTATTATTATAAAAAAATATCGTTATATTTTATATATTTAATTATTTGTTATATAAGTTTTAACTTTTTAACTTTATATATTTTAATATTTTAAAATAAATATATAATAATTATTTATAAAGTTTAATAAATCGTTATTATATTTATATTATAAAAAATACTTTTTAATTAACTTTATAAAAGTTTTTATTATTATAATAATTATTTTAAATATATAAATTAAATTTTATATAATTAAATTAGTTTTTTTTAATTAAAAAATTATTATTATATTATTTTTTATATAAAAACGCGTATATTTTTTCTCGATCTCGATATTGTGACGAACCTCCTTGTGTGTTCCTAGTCAGCTGACTTCACAGGTGAGTACGTACTAGGTTTTCTTGTTTTGAAGGTAACAGTGGGTTGAGATTGGTTCAAGTAATTCACAATGTTATGTTCGTCAAAGAGGTTTCAAGGTACTTTCACTATAGTATTAAAAAGTGACTATAGTCTTAGATTAATAGCTAAGGAACTAAAAAAATGAATAATTAAATACGTAAAAAACTTTAATTTATTTATTTTTTATTTTTTATAAGGAGTTATACTTATTTTCTCCTAAATTCTCAAGAAAACAACTAAGAATCTTAATATTCTCTTAAATTCTTAAGAGAACAACTAAAAATCTTGGTATTCTCCTTTTTATAGTTATATAACCTTAAATCACATAACCACTTTAATTCTTTTTACTTTTATTAAGTTATAACACCATATCTCCCCTTTAAATGGTTTTGTTTTTAAAACTTTTTTTCCTAGTAACCTTTTATCTTAATTATGTTATCTTATTATATTACTAAAAATATATAAATAGGTTTAAAGAAAAAGAATTCCTCCGAATACCGATACGAACTAGTCGCCGTTATCGATTAATTTAAATATATAGTTATGCCTTATACTCGTTATTTTAAGAGGGGCTTATTATGTAAGATGTTAAAAAATCGAAAAAAATGTTAGAATTATAACGAGACCGGTATTACCTCTTATAATAATAACTATATTTCTTTAAAATCCCTTTAAAATATCTAGAAAAAAAACTTAAAATAAATCGAGAAAAACGGGTAATCGTTTAATAACTTTAAGAGCTATCGAGTAGAATTACGCGGTTAAATCGTTAATTTAAATAATTACGTAATTATAAGGTTTAATTTATTTAACGCGGACTTTAAAACCTAAATAAGTTAAAGAATTAAAAACGTATTAAGGCGAAATAAAAACGCCTTAATAAAAAATAATAGTATATAAAGAAATCGCTACGTTAGTTTAAATCTAAGTAAAACGTACTTACTTTAAAGGTTTTCCCCTCCTTTAACTAGTCTTAATTAAATCACGATTTAGGTTTTTAAATCCCTTTAAGCGATCTAGGTTTTAACGGTGAAAGCTTTTAAGCTTAATTATTAAATTCTTTAAATGTTTAAGTGGTTTTTAAGTGTTTTCCTTTAATAAGTAACTTTCTTATTTAACGAAATACTATAATTAACCTTTAACTCGTTTTAAATCTAGTATCCTTTTTACTTCGTACTTATTAGGGTTTTCCTTAAATTCTAGTACAACCTTCTTAATTTTATATAGTCTTAACTTTTTAAACTTAAGTTTTTCGCTGGGTCGTTTTGTTTTAATTTAAGGTGTTTTTAATGTTATGCCTTGTTATTAGCGAAATAAATAAACTATGTCTCTTTTCCTAAGAATTAATCCCTTAATTCTTTTTTTATTATAGTACTTTGTTATTTTATCTTGAATAAATTATAATTCTTTTTATAGCTGTTATTGTACTACCTAGACCTTTTTAGATAGTATTTCTGTTTTTGGGGCTTTTATTTCGATTCTTAGTGCTTTCGTGAGTTTAATCGGTTGTTTTTAAACTTCCGCCCTTTACCTATATATTGCCTTATATAGTGACATTTTCATGTCCTTGTTAATCGAAGTGTTATATACTATTTAAGTTATTAATAGTAATTCTACTTAGTTATTTATTTCTTAGTTAATATAACTTCGTAAATATTATTTCATTGTTTAGTTTAATCTTTTTATTTATTCGTTTATTTAAAGATAATACGTTATAAATAACTTTTATTTAATTTTTATTCGTTTTATTAAGTTTATTTAAAATTTTAAAGTAAACAATTTATTTTTATTTAAAATAATACGTTTTAATAATTTATATTTATTAACATATTCTCTTAAGAAATTAAAAGCTAGTTGTTTTATTATGTTTAATTCGTTGAATAATAAAAAGTAGGCATATTTCGTGAGTTTATTAATAATACTTATATATTGTTATAAGGTACTTTTATAATAAGATTTTTTAACTTTAGAAATTTCACTACGAAATTCCATGTAATTATGTGTCACGCTTTATTAGGTATTTAGGTTAGCTATAGTAATTTATATGGTTTATATCGTGATGCTTTAGCCTTATTATAAATATTATAAATCTTTATAATTCTTTTAATTGTTTATTACATTCCTGGAAAGTCAAATTCTTTTTAAAGTCGTTTCACTGTTTTGAAAATTCCTTGGTGGCCGTGTAAAGGATATTCATGAAATTCTTTAACGAATTCGTTTTATACTTGTTTTAATACGTATACCTTTTCTTTATACAAGAGAAATTCGTTGCTAAATCCTTATTAAGGTTATAATTGTTTTTCTTTTTAATTATAATTTTCCTTAAAACGTTATTTCTAGTTTTTTATATTAATTCATATGTAAGTTAATATAATTAATTTGTTATTTTATTGTTTAAACATCTAGATATTTCTTTTATTAATTTTTGATTTATAATTTCCCTTTTTATTAAAAAGATCTATTTAAATATTTTCTTTTCCCTTAATATGCTAGATTTTAAAATTGAATTTAAATAGGAAAATCATTTAACGCTTATGTCTTTAATTAAGCGTTTATGTTATTATGAATCGTGTAAGGTTCTTATGGTTTAAATAAATGTTAATAAGTTCTTTAGTTCCGCTAAGTTATAATTCTTATTTCTTTAAAGCTTTAATAACTACTAATAGTTCCTTGTTATAAATCTAATAATTCAATTTAACATTATATAGTGCTTTAAATAAGTACGCGACTAGGTATTATTTCCTATTATTTCTAGTTACTTTAAAACTGCTTTAATAGTGAAATTTAAGGCGTTTATTTTTAGTCGTTTCTTTTTATTTTCGTTTAAAAGTTTATATATAACTTTATTAGTTATAACTTCCTTTAACTGCTAAAAAGCCTATTTAGCTTTTTTAATAAAATGAAAAGCCTTTTTTGTTCTCGTTAAAGTAATTAATTCCGTTAATGGTTTAGCGATACGTTTAAAATCTTTAATGAGTTATTTAACGTAATTAATAAAGCTAAGAAATGCGTGTACGTTTGTAATATTTTTAAGTTCCGGCTAATCCTTAATTATTACTATTTTCCCTTTTTAAATGCGGATTTCTCCTAGACTTATTATAAATCCCAAATAATCTAGTTTTTTAACATGCTATTTATTTTTAGTTGGATAAATAAGTAGATTTACTTTTTTCCAGGGTTTTTAATATTTGTTTTACATGTTTTTTATGTTTCTTCTCGCTTTTTAAGTAAATTAATATATCGTTTAAATAAACGAATACAAATTTATTTAAAAACTTATAAAAAATCGTTATAATTATATGTTAAAATGTAATAAGTATATTAATAAGTTTAAATAGTATAACTTTATACTTATAATATTTATATATCGTTTAAAATGCGGTATATTATTTATATCTTTTAGCCATTTTAATTATATAATATTTATCGCGAAGGTTTAGTGTTATAAAGATTTAAGCCTTATTAATTTATCTTTTTATGAGTTTCATTAATAATAACGAGTATTTATTTTTCTTGGTTATTTTATTAAGGTGTCGATAATTAATTACTTGTCATTATACTAGGTTTCCTTTTTTATTAATATGTTACTTTTCGTTTTTATTGATTTTAAGTATTATAATTACTAGGTATTTTAATGAAGACTTTAATTCTTAAATGTATTCTTTATTAAGATCCTTTTAAATTCCTTTTTATAATGCTTTTTGTTTTTCTTAATTTATAAGATATATTAAAAATAGTTTTAATTATTTTCTTTCTTTAAAGTGAATTTAGTGACTTTATTAGTTATGTTTTAGTAATTCTTTTTTTATCTTATTTTTAAACAATTTATAGAAATAGAGGTACTCGCGTAATACTTTTTTCGTTAGATTTTTAAGCTTGGTTACTCGAATTATATAAGTGATATGTTTCGTTTTTATATTCGTTTCTTTAGAGTTATTTGCGGTACTTATCTCGTAACCCGTAGTAATTAACTCCTCTTGTTTTTGATTTTAATAAAGCGTGTTTATCTCGAAATTTATTCGTAAATTGCTTTTTTTAAGCTAATTTATTTTTAGCATTATATCGTAACCTAATATATATGTAATATTAAAAATAACTTGTTTAAAATGTCTTTAAATAGTTACTGAAAAAGGGATTATTTCTTTTAATACTTTATTATTCTCGTAACTAAATATATATTCTTCGAAGTTTTATAGTTAATATAAACTTTGTTTATATATTTATAGTATTTTGTCTTTTTAAGTTTATAAGGGCTTTATACTTTTTTCTATTATACTTGACTCTAGTTTTAATGGTATTATCGAGTCTCGACTAGGCTTTATATAAAAACTTATTATTTATGGCTTCTTATTGCCTTACTAGCGAGAGCTTTTACCGTTTTTTGGTTTTTCACGCCTTTTCTCTTTTAGGTTTTTTTAAGTTGTTATAACCCGGATGTCTTTTCATTCTTAGGCTTTCATAGGAGCGTGTTTCTAGTAATTATTATTTAAATAGTTTTTTTAACTATTTTTTACATAATAAGGGGTAAAAGGTTTATTTTTTATATAAAACCTTATATATTAAAACTTTAATTCTTTTTAAGGGCCTTTTTATAACCTAAGTTTGTTTTTTATTAACTCGAAATTTCTTAAGGTTTTAAATTATCTTTAAATAAAATGTATAATCTTTAAATTCGTTTATTAAAGGTAACTTAATATTTCTTTATAAGTTTATATTAATTTCTAGAAACTTTCCCTTTTTTTTGAGGTATACTTTAATAATTCGTTTATAACTTAATTTAATTATATGTATTTTTACTTATTATTTTATTAAGTACTTTCTTATTAAGTTAAATAAACTAATATTATACTTAACTCGTTTTTCGAGCCATTATAGAAAATGTAGTTCTTTTTATAATTCTCATAACTCGTTTTTAACTTCGTCTTTTTCGAAACTCGCTTTAAGCAAGTCGTGTACGTCGCATGGTACTAAAATGTAACACATGTAACCTTTAGTAATTACTTCGTTGCTTCTTTCGGAACTTAGGTAAAGATAACATGCTTTAAAGTAATGTGGCTATTGTGAGACGTTATTATAGATGTATTTATTTTTTTCCGTGTTATTACTTTCTAGTTTTTAGGGATAGTAACCGGCTTCGTCTTTAGAACTTTTATATATTTAATAAATGTTATTAATATAAAAGCTTTAATATAACGATATATGTTCCTTTAAGCTTTAATAAACATTACAGCTATTATTTATATAAAACCTCTGGTTTAAGTTATTATATTGGCTTTTTCCTTAATAGGTTTTATATTTATCGTTATTATAATGGCTTTAATGTAGTTTATTATAATTTAACTTAATTCCTAAGTCGTATCTTAATTTATAGTTATTATACTTATATGATAATTCGTTTTCGTTATATCTTTATTTAACTTATTTTAATGTAAAATACCTTAGGTATAAATGGTTATTCTTTAAATAGTCTTTATAATTAACTTAATAATATTTATAAATTTCTTTTATAAAGACTTCCTCGTTTTTCTTTACCTTAATAATCATAATAATAAACACTTAATTTATTTCTTTATTGTTTTCGAAATGAACTCTCGTTTTAAAAGTTCTTTTCTCGGGTTAAGAAATCCTTTTTATTCTTAGTTCCTGTTTCTTAAAACTTCGACACTCGTTTTTATAATGTTTTTTCTTTTTATAATTAAAACACTTAATAGTTGATTTATCTCGTTTTTTTTACTCCTTTTAAGTAACGTTGATTTTAATGGGGTTTAACTTAGTTTTAATGCCTTTTCTAGTTTTAGCATCGCTTTTATGATTTCTTCTTTTTAGTTAATCGCCATTTCTTCGTTATACCGTTTTTTTCTTTTTAAGGTATTGTTCGAAGTTTTCGTTATTAATAGTAATTGCTATTATAACGTAGTTATTAAACTTTCTTAAGTTCTTTTCTTTATATAAGTTTATTTTATATAACTTATTTTTTATATGGTTTTTTAGTTTTTAATAAAACAAGTAATATAAGCTTTTAACAAGTAATTATAATTAACTTGCGAGTTTTTTAAACTTAATAATGTAATTTAAAGCCTTTTTATCTTATTATAGTTTATAAAGTCGAGCTTTAGCTTATTACTTAAGAATTAAATTACTAAATATAAACTTAAATTGTTTTTTAAACTCTTTATAATTTTTAAAGACTTTCTTTATATCTTCTTAGGCGTTTAATCCGTTTTCTAAATAATCTTTTAACACTGGTTAAAACTAAGTTAAGGCAGTTCCGACAAGGAGCTGGAATACTATGAGAACCTTTTACTCCTTAATAATAATCGTTTTATAATAAAATCGTAAATAGGTTCCGGCTTAAATTAGAAATCCTTTTAAATCGCTTGACTTATCATATTTACTAGGTATAATTAATTTAAAACCCTTTACATCGAGGGTTATTATATTATCTTTATCGTTTAAGTTATTAAGGTTGCTATTATTTAAAGGTGGTTTTAGTTGCTTATTTTTAAAAGGTAAAGGTTATTTTGCTTATTTGTTTTCTTTTTTAAGTATTTCTTTCTCCTTCTTTTCTTTTTCTTTAAATGATTCTTTTTATTGAGCTTTTAAGGTGTCCTTTTATGACTTTTCTTTAGTTATAATTATAATTAACTCTTATATTAATTCCTTTAAACCTTTTTATTATACCGTAGAAAAATCTAAAGTTTTCGTTTAAAAGCTTATTAATTGTTATTTTTTTACTTGTTTCTTTTTTTGTTATCCTTTAATTTTAAGAGGTATGCTTGTCTTAAGACGGTTCGACCGAGGGTCCCTTCTCCTGAATTAATATTAAGCACTAATTAAGGAGCTATCAAAATGTGACGAATCTCTTTATATGTTCTTAGTTAATTAACTTCACAAGTAAGTACATACTAGGTTTTCTTATTTTAAAGGTAATAATAAGTTAAGATTAATTTAAGTAATTTATAATGTTATATTCGTTAAAAAGGTTTTAAAATACTTTTATTATAATATTAAAGAGTGATTATAATCTTAAATTAATAATTAAAAAACTAAAAAAATAAATAACTAAATACGTAAGAAACTTTAATTTATTTATACTTTATTTTTTATAAGGAGTTATACCTACTTTCTCCTAAATTCTCAGGAGAACAACTAAGAATCTTGGTATTCTCCCTTTTATAGTCATGTGACCTTAGATCACATGACTACCTTAATTCTTTTTACCCTTGTTAAGTCGTAACAGATATAAATTAAGTATTTTAAAAAGTTAAAACATTTATAATAACTCGTAAAATATTTTTATAATTTAATTATATTATAAATAAAATTAAAAAGTTTTAAAAAAGTTTTTTTTATAAATATTTATAATTAATTTATAAAAATTAATTTAATATTAATATATAAAGTGTTTTTATTATAAAATAAAATTATTCATTTTCGAAAAATAAATTACATTTTTAATAAGCGACATAAAACTAAAAATAAATAATTATAAATAAAAAGATTATTTAATATAAAAAAAGAAATAACTTTATAAATTAAAAAAGATAATATTATAATTAATAATAAAAAAAGGAAGCTTTAAAAAAAGTAATAATTAAATAAAAACGATATAATATATATAGTTAATTTAATTATAATATGCGTATTATATAACGAATAAAAATATATTTAATAATTTAGATTTTAAGAAGTTATAATTAATTTTATTTGTTATTTATTTGTTATTTTAATTTTAAGAGGCTTTAACGTGTCTTATAAGCGAGTAAGCCACATAAGCGAGTGGGCCACTTAATTTCTTATATAAAATCGACTTTTTCAAAAAATTCATAACTTTGCGCGTAAAAATCGTAAAAATCTCGGACCTTTTTTTATAGTTATATAATTATACAGTTTAATTAAAACTAAAATCAAAAGAAAATAAAAGTAAAATGTATAAATAAATACATAAAAAGGTTTATATGTTTTATTTTAATTTTAGTTTTTACGCGTTTTCTTTTCGCGTATTTTAAAATTAATTTTTTCGATTTTATTTTTAATTAAATTATATAATTATATAATTAATGAAAAAGGTCCGAGATTTTTACGATTTTTACGCGCAAAGTTATGAATTTTTTGAAAAAGTCGATTTTATATGAGAAATCAAGTGGCCCACTTGCTTATAAGACACGTTAACTCAGAAAATATAATAAACTAAGTAATATAAATTACGCTTTAAAAAACCGAATACTTAATATAAAAAAGGTATTTAGTTTTTAAAGTATAAAACTAAATAAAACGGTTCGAATAATAATAATTATTAATTAATTTTAATATAATATAAATGATTTTTAATAATTAAAAATGTAATAACTATAAAATTTCGTTTATAAACTTGTTTTATTTACTCATTTATATAATATGTTAAATATATTAATAATATATAAAATATAAAAAAACTTTATAAATTAAAAGTTTATTAAATTTTTATTTAATTTTAATTTTAAAATATATTTATTTTATATTATTATTTATTATTTATTATTTATTATTTAATAAAATTTAATTTTATAATTATTTATAATAAATAAATAATAAATAAATAATATTTAAATTTCATTTTAAAATAAATTATTAAAATTATAATATAAATCTTTATTTTTAAATATATTTATTATTTAAATTATAATTAATTAATTTAATTTTAGATAATTCAAGATAACCTCGTATTATTACTTAATTTAACTGTTTTTTTTGAAGTACGTATGGGGCGGTATTGAAGGCCTTGGAAGAACGTAGGTACGCTCGAATTCTCCGGGCCAGATGGTTAGGTAAGTGCACAACACCAGATAGGTCGTCTAACCATCAGGTATTAGACTGAGTGTCTGATTCTATAACTATACTCGCCCAGCAGTGCTCCTAACATTACAAGTATCGATGAAAACTAACCCACCAAAAAGGACGCAGCCGGCCTGCCTCACGGCCACATGCCGTCCCACATAAAAAGCCAGCCAGCCCAATACTTATCGTAGTTGCCCACGAGGTACGATAGTCCGTCTCCCTCCGTGCCCACCTTGTACGGCCTCGTGTACAGCCCCCCGGTCTTCAAGTGTCGCTTCATGGCCATGTAGACCGAGAAGCTACTCGGCATTGTGCCCACGAAGTACTCGCTCCCGAGTAGCACTACGAAGTCCACCAACCCCTGCTGATCCCAGCTCAGCGAGGTCAACTCCTCCAAGTCTTTCCCCTTGAGCAGATCTGTCTTGGTGACGACCTTCATTTGAGCCTTCTCGGCGGCCCCGCTCGCGAACTTCTTAGCCTCGGTAGCGTTTCCGGTCGCGAGGTAAGCCGTCTCGTAACCCCGCGTGCGGGCTACGTCCAGATAGCCCTCGGATTGTGTTTTGTAAGTAGGCCAAAATCCGAGGGCATCGCTCTCGGTCCTCAGGTGTATACCCAGAAACCTACCCTGCTTGGCCCCGTTGGCCCGTGCAAAGGCGTGCATATTCTTCAGCGCCGTCTTCCCCAGGCGCAGCAGCTGGTCGTTGAACTTGAGGATGCTGCCGAAGGTGGCAGCGAACTCGGGCCCGTCCCGGTAGACCTGCCAGTCCCACAGGACCCCCCAGTTGAAGCGTATCAGCCGGGGGTGAGTCTTGGATGGCGCCAGGCCGTCCTTCCCATTATGCAGCCACTTGCGGAACGAGTCGCCGAACCGATCGGTATGGCGATTTTGATCTTTGACGTCGCAGCCTTCGCGGTTGCCGAAGTCCTTAGGGGTGATGAGCTCGATCTTAGGCTTCTCACCGACCCCAGGGACATCCTTGACATCGTCGTAAAGAGTGATCTGCGGGCAGCTCGTGCGGAAGGCATCCTTGAAGTGTTTTTCGTCGAACATATAGGAGAAGGGGAGATAGTCGGTAAAGAGGTCTGCTAGATCGTCCTTGTTGCGCTTGCGGATCCTGGGGACGACTAGCCCGGTGGCGCCGGCCTCGAGGGCGTAACGCAGGCACGTCTGGATGTAATTTCTTATATTCCCAATCCCTCCCGAGTTGTTGTCGCATAGATAGACTAGACCGTCTACCCAGTGGGCCTCGTTGCAGACTCGCTGCAGTGGCCAACCGACAAAGGGTGCCTCGGGGTCCGACAGGTCGACATCATTTCCGGGGTGAGCAGGCAGCGCTAGGGGTGGCGATACTCGACTGGCACTAGACTCGAGCCAATTGAGGGAGTTGTTAGGTAGGCGGAACGACCATACTGCGATGAGGAGGACGATGCAAAGCGCCGGGACGAGGATATTTCGACGCGGCATTAAGCCTACGAGATTCTGATGGCCCATGGCCATCATGTGGAAAGGGGAGAGGGCCGCACCACAGCCCAGCCGAATTTATATTATGTTGATTGCGAGCGGTAGGGTATAGGATAGCTCTGGTTGTATATCGGAGAAGATGGCTCGTGTGTGGTTAATCGGGTTTAGCTGGCCCCAGGCAACCTACTTAGGGGAAGAGATAGCGATATGGCGGGTAGGGAGGATACCTACAGGTAGGTATCGTCCTGTCACGTGCACAGTGGCGCAGATTAGGTACATATAAAAATAGTAACTGCCACTGCATGAAGGAATAAGCCAATGGAAACCCAATAAAGAGGGAAGGCCATACTACGTAACCACCAAGTACATGCGAGTTTTAAATTGAACAGATAAATCACGTCTTACAAAGGTGTTTAGACAAGCACTGTACTGTATACATAACCTCCCCCTTTTACATATATCTATACACCCCATCAATTCCTGTCGCATAGAGGAGGACGAACCCACTGGAACACCTTCATGCTCGTATAATTTACTAGGGAACCAAAATTATTACCTACCTAGTTAACATTGCATTATGCTCGTCACCACTGCAGCGAATCGGTGTGGACATACATCTGCTATTCATCTCTAAACAATACTGCGAAACTGCTCTAGTAAGACCACGCAAGTATACTCGGTAACACCGAGTCATCCATCCAACCAGTATATCTCTAAGGCTACCTAAACAAACAGGTAAGGTATAAGGTGTATAGGGGCATCTAGAGTAGCACCAGTAACACAACAACTCATATCTCGTTCCCCAAGTATTCATTCCAGCTAGGCTAGGCCTTACCTATCCAACCACAGTTGATAAAGAAATCGAATATCCTGCCTCCTTTCTGAGAGTCTAGTCGGCAGATCTCCTTGACCTGCTTCTTCTTCAGACACCCGTTGCCCTTCAACGCCTCCTTGAGTACCTGCTCCTTGATCATCAAATACGGCTTTGGCTGTAGTCGGGACACCTTGCAGAGCTCTACCTCCTCCGGCGTGAGAAGATGCATGTCCGGCGCATTGTCCTGGCTAAGCGGCAGGGGCTGTACGCCTGATATGGGCTGCGATACGAATTTCTGTCGCGCCGGGTTCGATGCACCATTGCTGATGACACCATTTGTCACACCATTCGCATGACCGTTCGCGGGAGGTTTAGAGTCACCGTTAGCTTGAACATCTAGATTGCCCTGGGGAACACTCGTTGCTGGCCTAAACGGAAGCTCGGGAGCCACCAGGATGGCGGCACCGCTCGGGGGCTCCGGTTGGGTGTTCTGCTTCGAGCGCTGCGCTGATGCCAATCGCTCGCGGTCCATCGATCCCATAGGGATGGCCTTCTGGATGCGCTGCGCCTTCTCTTGTTCATACTTCTCCCCGCTACGCAGGTCACCAATCTTTAGCTTCCTCCATTCCTGTAGTTGCGCGATGGCTTGTCGCAAGTTGAGCTCATCAATAAGGCCTTGACAGAGCCCTTCGAAGTCATCATGATTCATCATACGTGCAAACGGCTTTGCCTTGTTCAAAAGATCCCGTTCTTCCTTGGTCCTCTTCTTCTCAAGCTTGCTGTTTTCGCGATATTCGAGGAGGTTGTGTTCGAAAATAACTTTCTTGCGATCCACACGTTGACTCAAGCGGCAGTTATAGATGTCCATAACGGTCAACTTAAGTTCCATCTCGGGCTCGAGATCGCCCGTCCGAGGATTGATGCCATCGCCGGGGTCGAACTGCATCAGCTGGACGGCCTCCTCGGCCTCGTTGGAGTACTCGGTCTCGAACTCCAGCCGGCCAGGCATATATCCTTGGATCTCGTGACATGACGGCACACTAGCAGTGGGTTTGGTTTTGGGCGGCATCGGGGGCGCGTTCTTCTGTGCCTCTCTGCGTTCCTCGATCCTCCGCTTCTTGCGTGCCTGGAATTCCTCGCGCGAGATCTCTTGCGCCAGTTCCGTGTCGGAGGGCCGGCAGCGTTTGGGGAGCGGGAAGCTGGGCGAGTCGACGTAGATCTTCAGGTAGTGCTCACGGACTTCGTCCTTATGGCGGTAACCACCGATATGGTCTGCAATATCGGCCCATGATCCAAGCCCGTATATCTCACAGCCCTCTAGGAGCAGCAGTTCTTCGTCGGCCCCCCAGTCTCTGTCGAATATGGGGATTGAATTCTGTTCTATTACTCGGTACGGATGGGTCGCAGGCTGGTGGGAGGCGCTCGAGGAGCCGCTGGAGAAGCACTGGACACAGAGGTCATATTCGTTGCAGGCGCTATGCGCGCATCTTATTCGAACCTGAAGGGCGGCACTCATGTCAGGGCGGCCGGCTCACGTAGGATAGGTAGCTGATTGGTATAATTCACGTACGGTAGATGTGATATCTGCAGAGCAGACGTCGCAGACGTATTTGACGCCGCCTTCGCCGCCCCGCGCGGCGGTTTTCTTGCGGATGACGCCCATGTTGTCGTCCAACCAATTCCAGGAGATGCGGTAGACACGGCGCACAGAAGTAGAAAGAGGTTTATGTGATACTAGTAATGGCGGGCGGTCTGAGCTCGGAAGAGGATGCGATCTTGATGGAACCTTTGATGTCCCGGCAGAGGTGTGGAGTGACCTGTGGTGTATGGAATGTATGTAGTTTAGCTTAGGTATGTACTGCAGTCTGTACTTTATATACAGTACCCGCTTACCTAGACACACTGTGTACTTTACTGTACATACATATCTTAAGACTTAGCGCTTACCCACCTACCTATTACTTTACTAGCGGCTTAAAAAGGTAGGAAGTTAATAAATAATAAGTTATAATTATTTTATTTAATCTTTATTATAAAAAAAGTTTTAAACATTTAAAATATTTTATTTAATAATATTATTTATTTTATTATTTTATTATTAAAATAATAAATACTTAATTTTTAAAGTATAATATTATATACATTATATAACATCACGTATATTAACCGACGACATACCACGTGGAAGATAAAGGAGGATAGAGAAGCCTAGGGGACGTGGATTTCAGAATAAGATTGGAATATCCAGTGAATCTCAATAGTCCCAATATGACGGAGATATGATCACACTGAGAGGCCACAGCGGGGAGAATTATAGTCTCTGCTCGCATCTACTTGTATATTCATACCTATCTCCCCCCCTCTCTCCTATCCTATGCTTACATGCTTACTGAATCCCCATCCTTTTAACTTGCTACATAAACCCTAACAGCTCAGTGCTTGTTCCCTCAATGACCAGCCGTACCGCGATGATGAACTGTCCGTCCAAATATTATCGTAACGCATGCACATAGAGGATGAGAAAACCTTGCTTAGGTTTCCAAGAGGTAGCCTCACGCTTGCTAAAATGTATCGTCTAGGATATTCTGGTTCATCTTGACCACCGTAGGGCTATACTCGGACGAGTCCTCGGGCGCCGCGCCAGCTGTGATGAGGATGTCGTCTACGATGCGCTTGCTTGCTTCTCGTGCTATACATAGATTATATTATCAGCATTACGCTATTTTCGCACTACAACTGCACACAACCCAGCACCACACTCCTATAATGGAAAGGGGGGTCGAAATATCACGCAAGGGAACGGTCAAGAAATAAGAGATCCTACCTGGGGTTTGCATGAGCTTACTCGGCGGCAGCGCAAACTGGATCGTCTTTGGTGGGCTCATTCCGCCAAACATGCCTCCCATTTCATCATCTTCGTCGCTCTCCCATGTGATCTCATCCAGATCCCTCCGCGTTCCCCGTGATGCAAGCCCCTTACCGTTATCCCTCGCTTCGGCGAATATATCCCTCTTCTTGGCCGTGGCAGGCGTCTGCACGCTGACGCCCGGGGTCGTCGGCCCAGCGGCACCACGTCCGCGTAATCGCACGGGAGACATGTACAAATCGCTCCGCAGCTTCGGTACCGCCATCTCTGGCGAGCTCATTGGGCTGTCAGCCCACAGTGCCCGACGCGTCTTATCCTCCTTGTCCTCTAGCGCCGCGGCGGCGGCGGTAGTAGCTCGGCCTTTTGCGGGAGAGCGACCGCGGGGGACAGTTTTATGCGGCGTGGCTTGCAGGCGGTAATTCTTGTCTAGCACGCGATGGAGCAGGAGGTCCTTCGGTTTGTGGGCCGCGGACTGCTCGTCCGTCGGCTCCTCAAGTAGGGACGACGAGCGTGGCGTCATGGACATATCGGGGAGACGGCCATCAGCTGCGTAAGCAGGCAGTTCTATCAACTCATCGTCTTCATTGGCGAGCAGATCATCCTTAAAGACCGCGTTCTCGCCTTTGATTTCGCGCCGCAGTGCATCATAAGGGGACTTGAAGCCGGCGAACTGCGGACGCAGGGACTTGGTTGCAGGTGGACGAGGCGTGCTACCTGTCATGGAGTCGACATCATCGTCATCGTCATCGAGGAGTAGCGACTCGTGCTGTGGCCGTTGTTCTTCTGCTTCTTGTTCCTGCTCCTGTTTCACAGCTGTCTTGTCTGCTTGCACCGTCGTGTTTCCGTAGTCGGTTTCTGTGTCGTCGAGAGCCGTGTCCTCAAGCCCGGTCGTCCCATCTTCTCCTTCTACGAGCTCTTCGTATCCGGAAAGAGACACATTGGCGGACGCCTCGAAGAATTGCTTCCAGAACTGTGGTGTCCAGGAAAGTCAGTGACATGTGCGCGAATGGCGTTGGGTAGGACAGCTGTCTGAACAGACCTTCGAAGCTTCCCACACGTTCTTTGAATGCTCGCCATACTGCTCTACGAGAGGTAGAATGCTGGTCGTCACTATGCGATGGGCCTTGCTGAAGTTGCGGTCGATTTCTGCGATACCCGAATTAGTAAATATCCCTTCGTAGACCGAAAGTTGCAGTTGGTATACCTTGTAAAGTCAAAGTGATTGACTGCTCGAGCTTCTCCAATTCCTCAGTCAAAGTTAGGCTCCTGCCTGATGGCGGCCCCGGTCGAGACATAGCTGCGGAGGTGTTGTTGACATGAAGATGCAGCGAGGATAGATTTCCTACCCAGTGGAGAGCACTATTTTAAGTACCTTACCTCAGGTACCTACATACCCTACCTACCTCATACACAGTTGGAAAGTACCTGGTATCTGTATGTGTCGTCTTTACTCTGGGGCGCGTGTTCTCCCACGCGATGCGGGGTTCCCCCCTGTGGGTTACTGTACCACAGACCCCGCTGCCTCTTTTATTAGTGAGCTTTGTTAAAGGTTTATTCACCTCACCAGGTAGGTTACCGTCTTAGGCTCGCAACTTTAATGTTTATAATATAATATTATAAAAAGTTTAAATATAACGTACCACACAAGCGAGTAGACGAAACAAGCTCGCGGACGAAATAGTTTCTTATATAAAATCGACTTTTTTGAAAATTCATAACTTTACACGTAAAAATCGAAAAATTCTCGAATCTTTTTTTTTAGTTATATAACTATATAATATAATTAAAATAAAATTCCAAAAAAATTAATATTAAAAAACACGAAAAAAAAAACGCGTAAAAACTAAAATTATAATAAAACGTATAAACCTTTTTACGTATTTCTTTATATATTTCACTTTTTATTTTTTTTTTTGGAATTTTATTTTAATTAAACTATATAATTATATAACTAGAAAAAAAGGTCCGAGATTTTTCCGATTTTTATATATAAAGTTATGAATTTTCGAAAAAGTCGATTTTATATAAAAAACCATTTATAACAAACCTCCTTATATGTTCTTAGTTAGTTAACTTTATAAGTAAGTACATACTAAGTTTTCTTAATTTAAAAGTAATAATAAGTCGAGGTTGATTTAAGAGATTTATTATACTTAGTTTATTAAAAAGATTTCAAGGTATTTTCATTATAATATTAAAAAGTAATTATAATTTTAAATTAATAATTAAAGAACTAAAATGAATAACTAAATATATATAAGAAATTCGATTTTATTTATACTTATTTTTTTATGGAGTAATGCCTATTATTCTCCTTAATTCTCAAGAGTCTAACAGAGAATTCTTTTTAAAGTCATATGACCTTAAATCACATGACTCCCCTCATTCTTTCTACCCTTGTTAGTTCGTAACACCATTTTGTTCGCGAGCTTGTTTTGTTTACTCGCTTATATGGTATGTTAATTATAATAATAACTTTTTATAAATATAAAATTAAAAAGTATATAAAATAAGGTTTAAATAAGTTTACCCCTTTATTTATTTAAAGTAAGTAAAAAGCTTTTTATATATAAATGTTAATTATTTTTATTAAAATAAACATAGTTATATAACCTCTTTTATAAAGAGATTCATTATTTATAATTATAAATACTGTTATAACCTTGTTTAGTCAGGTGATTTAAGTTACGTGACCCTGGATCAGCGATCTCGCTATCTTAGTAAGATCACAAGATTAATAAAGATCTCGTTGTCTTTATAAGATCACTAGATCTCGTGAAAGAATTTTAAACAGTAAAAAATATAAAAAGAATAAGGTTTCTTTACATATTTAGTTATTTATTCTAGTTTTTTAGCTATTAATTTAAGATTATAATTGCTTTTTAATATTATAATAAGAGTATTATGAAATCTTTTTAATAAATAAGGTATTATAAATCTTTTAAATTAACTTTAATTTATTATTACTTTTAAAATAAGAAAAACTTAATATGTATTTACTTATAAAGTTAGTTAATTAGGAATATATAAAGAGATTCGTTATAAATACCTTTATTTATAATATAACTTTATAATAATTATAACTTTAATTTAATAACACGAGATAAATAAGTTTAATAATTTATAATATTAAAATTTTTATATTTAATTTTATATTTTAAAAATTAAATAATTATTTATTTTATTAAATATTTAGTTTTTTAATATAATATTTTATTAATAAATAAAACGAGGTTTTATATAAACTCGAAAAATTTTAATAGTTATATAATATAAGGTACTTATATATTTCCAGTATATAAAAAGGTCGTTTTTTTTATAACCTTTTAAATAAATAGTTCCTTCTTTAAATAACTTAATATATATCGTCTCACTTTATTACTTTTTATAATTATTACTATTTACTTTTATTTATATATATACTTATTAATAAATTCGAAATTAAATTATATATAAAAAATAAAAGTTTATAAATTTTATATATAAACTTTTATCTTTTTATATATTTAAAATTAAAACTTATAAAAAGACCTTTATAATTTTATTTACATTTTAATATTTAAAGTTAAAATGAAATTTAAAGTATGTTTAAAATATTTATATTTTATTTATTTTTACACTTGCTTGCCCCTCTTCACTCGCGTCTATTGCTATGTATCTCCGATGGAAAAAAAAAAAACCGCTATATTTATTCGGCCGTCATATTTGGAACTGTCTGTATTGGGGGTATCATTTATAAGTTATAAGAATTGCAAATATCAAGTCCTCGAAGGAGGATGATAGTGACCTGACATGTCCAACCTGATCAGCAACCTTTCAATCGTATTCTCCTCCTTCAAGTCATCACCACCAGTCTTCCTGTCATCATTGAACATGTCCCTCTTCGTTTCCTTACTCCCATACCCCCCTCTCTCATTAAGACTGCGACATACCGCTATGAAGACGTCCACCTTCTTCTTAAATGAGTCATAAAGTCCTCTAATCAACACATTACTGGCGTTGCCTTCAACCTTGCCAGAAGTTTCCAACCGCGCCTGGTGCGAGAACTTGATAATCAGGTTAAATATCTCTTCGAGAAGCTTCATAACAGGCTGTTGTCGTTTCCTTAACAGCAACCCATGCATCATATGATCCAGCAGCCGCTCATGTTCCTCACGCAACTCGTCCGGACTCGGAACCTGGGTTGCCGGTGAATTCAGGTCATCTTTCAGTAAATTTGACTCTACGCCATAAAGCCATTTCTCAAACTGTCGCCAAGGTGTCTCAATACTTGTTTCAAAGAAGTAGGTGCTGATACTTGTAATAAAGTGTTGCGCCTCGAACCGGAACCGTAGCCATGAGTTACCTACGGGACGGTGCTCATTCATGCTTGTGGAGGTGTCCCGGCAAAGTTGGCCCACGACGTACAGCAGCCGAAGGATGCGAAGTAGCAACTTGAAGATCTTGTCGTACTTTATTAAAACCATCGGCGTGATGACTGGTGAAAGGGGTGCCGGAGGCTTGTATGAAAGCCGTAGGAAATCCAGTGCTTCTAGCGAGTTTGGGTCTAAGCACTTGTCGATTTCTTCTGGTGATAAGTCTCGTACGGCAAAACTAAGGTCACCTGGAAGACTCTGGCCCTCCGTTGTAGCGAAAGTCGCCTCGGATGACGATGGTGGAATGTAGCTCTCGTTAAGAACACCCATCAATGCGAGTCGAAGTTCTGAGCTTGCCGGCGGCCAGCTGTCTCTCCCGCCTAGTCGAAGGCCCATAGTACCGCCGTTTCGCGCAAGACCGGCTTGACGCTCGGTTGTCTCAAGGTCGGGATCAAATAGTGCATGGGATAGTCGACTACAAAAGAAGCCGTTCCCCAGCAGCTGGAATTCTTTCTGCACACGAAGATGCTCCCGTAGCCCATGTACGCGGAAAAGTAATCTCATGTACTCTCGATTGATCACACGTGCTTGGGCAGCCACGAGGGGGCCGAACGAATGCAATGGGATTAGCGACCAATGTGGAGTGAAATTAGCGGCAGTTCCTTCGGATGGATTACTGTCCTCGAACAGACGGTCTCGTAGCAAACTTGACAGGCTATCCTCCTTAGTAGCAAGCATGGGTGCTCCATCTAGCACTTTGATTGACGCCGATATTCGTCCTTCAAGCTGGGCGCCCTCGCACCCGAAAAACTGAAGCCCCCCATCCTCGCGAGTTGTCTGGCTGTCGGGACCGATCACCTGCGCTGTTGGGTTGGTTTCAGGGGTCCGACCCTGGATCTTTTCCAGCAGGCGCCTTTCGTAGCTTTTGACTCCTACTTGGAATTCTTCAATAGATACCCAATCAAAATGCCACCGAAGGGGAGGCGGACAGCTTGATGCAATGGTCTCTGCATGACAAAGCGGATGATCCGGGTGGTGAGCTTGCAGCATTCGTAGGTTTCTGCCCGCCTCAAACATGACCAATGCTAGGTCAATCTTTATGAAAGTCGGCATGCAGTTCTGGTCGAGCACATAATCAAGATACTCTACCTCAAATCCTGACTCGTCAGCGGTAGTAATATTCTCAACCCTTACGAATCCCTTTCCTGGTCGTTCTTTTGTGAGACGGATCCCTTCTTCAGCTCTGACCCCTATCCATCTTTCCGCTAAGTCAGTCCAAGGTTCGGAGACCCTACACAACACCTCACGCATGGCGACACCCAGCAAGGAATCGCCCTGCGCTAGAGCCTGGGTTTCTTCAAATATAAGCGAGAGTGTTTCCTCGTCAGTTCTATCCCGGGATAATTTGGAAACTAGGAGTCTGAAATAAGCCAGAATAGACCGAACGGGCTGGACTAATGACTGGAATTGCAAAAGGGATCGTACTCGACTGCCGCGATCGCCGAGGTGCGTCTGAATGGCGAGCAGTACAACGTCGATAGCCTGCGCCAATGCAACCCTAACAGCACTTGGGTGCGTCCTATATGTATACTGAACATGGGCCGAGAGGAAACGAGTGGCCGTCCCGCATTCAAGACAACGGTCCTGGAGTCCTCGTAATACCTGGGAGGAGTATCCTGATACTCTGATATTGTCGAGGTCCGGGATGAAACAGGCTTTCTTGTCGTCCCAGACGAAGAAGACAGAGCTCCTGCCAAGGGAAAGAGCCAGCAATGCTGCGAGGTACGGGCTGGTCTGAACTACGTGGTGAACTGTGTTTCGAATACTAAGGGGGTCCTCTTCTGATATGAGCGTGGCGTCATAGACTGCAGGGCTAGCTTCTGTGATGAAATGTGTCCCGGATGGAGGGAGGTCCGGAATAGAGAAGCCATCCCACGCTTTGAGACCGGTACCCACGGCAGGCGGTGATTCTTCTGTCCAGCTCAATGCGTCGGCAAAGAAATCGAAGTCGGGCAGTACGATATCATGGAGCGTCTTGGGGACTGGGGACTTATCACCACGATCTTCGGTTTCGTTGCCATGGGTATCTATGGAGCGCAGAGAGGCAGGCAACCCAAAGAGTCCGTCGACATCGACATTCATAGGCTTGGGGCGGATGGAGTCCTCTGGTGGTTTTATTGAGGGGTCGAGGTTGATATTGAAAAGGGGGTTGCCAGGGTTCTGGGACAGGTCTAGCCACCCAGATGACCGGTCGAAGTCAGGAAAGGCAAAGACATCGGCAGGGTATTCGTCTGCCATTTCTTTTTGCAGAAGTGGGAATGGCCGAACCTCTACAGGCTTCGATTTATATCTAGCGGGTACATATTGTGCTTTCAAATGTCTGCGTCCGGTATATACCTACCTACACAGGCACATGTCGATGTAAAGGTTGTGGGTAGGTAGAAGCGTCCATGCAACAGGGAAGTATCCAACATGAAAAGAAAGAAGCTTAGGTAGGTAGGTTAAAATGGGGGAGGTCCACTAGCGGGAGTGGACTACACTATAAATATCCCCTGTAAGTGCATAGGTAGGTACCTAAGGTACCTATGTACCTACATACTCAAGGCTTGGCAACCCCAGTCCATAGGAAGATGCACCAAGAAGCTAATGTGGGTAATTCTGTACCTAAGGTACCTCCATACCTAAACCTTTAAATTCATGTTGCAAAGCTTTGCCTATGAATCGTCATTACACCTACCTACCATCTACCCATTCACCATGCCGCCGAAACGAAAGTCCAAGGCCGCCGAGGTCTCTACACCCAAGGCCTCCGCGACGCCCACCCGCCACGACGATTCGATGGACGTCGACACGCCCCAAGCTTCCGAGACTCCGCGAGCTGCCGACACGCCCACCACCTCCAAGCCTAGTCACCCTCCCGCGTCTGAGATCCTCGATAACCTCTGGACCGAGGATCAGATGGCCTCGCTCTTCAAGGCCATCATCAGATGGAAGCCCTCGGGTAGGTTCCCGCCCCCCGTCATTCCGCATCCCGACCCTCTGACACGTTCCTCTAAGGCGTCCACAAGCACTTCCGCATGATTGCTATTTCCGAGCACCTGCGCAACCACGGCTTCGATCCGGACGTCGAGACGCACACTCGCATGCCTGGCATATGGAAGCAGCTGCGCCTATTCTATAACATGGATGCTATTGATGAGGGTGACAACGCCTTTGACTACCCAGGGGAAGTTCTGGAGGAAAAGTACAAATGCTTCGACCTGCCCGCGAACGAGTTCCATGACCAGATGTGGGCTCGCGCTATGGCCGAGACAGGCGACGAGGCAGTGTCGCCCGCGGGCAACGATGGAAGAGACGATGGCGGCGGCGGTAGCGGCGGTAGGAAGATGCGGAAACGGAAGCGCGGCGGGGATGCCGACGGTGCCAGCGTTGCTGGTAGCAGTACGGCCAAGACGCGGCGATCTAGCACGGTCGATGACACGGACCAGGACACCACTGCTCCCAGTAGCCCGGCGAGCAAGACTGCCAGGAACACGAGAAGTCTCAAACGAGCGGCTGCCAAGGCCGTAGCCCACAGCCGGGAGCGGCGAGCACGCACCGATAGCGACCGCGACGATGACGAGGAAGTTGAGGATGACGAGGAAGACCAGGAAGGCGAGGACGACGACGAAGGGGAAGGGGAAGAAAATAGCGACAATGAGAATGAAGAGGCAGAAGTCCCTGCGACTAGATCTGGCCGCAGTGCCCCCGCTACGCGAGGTAGACGCCGTGCCCGCAGTCGAGCCAAGGGAGGTCGCAAAAAGGGCTAACCTGTCGGTTGCGGCCTTGGACGGTTTTATTTTCTATCGCACTCTCTCAACTCCTGCTGCACCAATAAGGTGTTTCTGCAGGTAGGTCAACCCAACACAAAACATGCTTCCCAGGCTTAAGCTTGCGTGGTCTGATGGTAGGCGTTATGTCCTAGAGCAAGGAATCAACTCTCCTCCTCGATACTACGGGAAGACCTATTCGAGATATTTTTCCAAGAAGCGGCCATATATGCTTCAGTATTCATGGATGTCAGGCGCAAGTGGTAGGGATAACGGTAGAGGCTACCTAGGTAGTTATCCCTTTTTTAGTCAGGAGATACCCGTTTCCTTTCTTTTCACGGGGTCAGTATGATTACTTTTTTTGTTGACCTTCATCAGACCTTCTGGAGATCATTTTTGTATTCGTAGGTAGGTAAACATGTTCATCTGCTTCAACGTCGATGTAACGTCGTGAAGGAAAAAATCAACAACTTTGCGTTCAAAGGCCATATGAAACTATTTTACTAGGAAACTTCTTCCGATCTGTTTTTCTTTTCCCTTTTCTTTCTTCCTTTTTCGCGCCCCGTGTTTTCCCTTTCCTGTCTAGTTAGGGTGTATAGCAGGTTTACCCGGAAGGAAGAGATGAATGCTAATGGACAAGTTAATGTAGATAGATCTAGAATATACTCCTTTCTCCCTCCGTCAAGTCTGATAGGGCCATAGATCCCTACGCAACTATTCTGTACGAGAGAAAAAAAAAACAGTAGGAAAAGTTCGCTACAACCCACCCCGATTCCGATCTCAGATCCTAGTATCTAGGAGGAAAAAGAGGAAATCTTGAATACACGTGTATGCCCGCCTAACTGGTATCCAGCCAACTAGGAAAAGCCCTTTAAACTAACGCGGGTAACGCAGAAAGATCATTAGCATTAGGAAAATAAACATCATCATTACTTCCCCTTTTCCCGCTCCATGTTACCTCACTCCTTCTCCCCGATGATGATATCTAACCACGAAACAGTCACCTATTATCATCCTCGAGGTCGTTCGTGCTCTCACGGAAGACACTCGTCCGCAGCGGACTACTCGTACTCGTGCCCAGGGCGTTACTGCGACTCTGCCCTTGCGCCTGGAGATAGTCATGCCCGTCCATATAACCAGAGGCTTCGCGCTCGTCTAGGGCTCCCACGCTGGGTGGACTGACGGGCAACGGCGGACTTACGGGTGCGTGGTGAAATACCCGCTGACTGGGTGGCGGCGTACCCGAGGGCGTGACGCCCGCGCCTGCGGTCCCTGCCTCGGAGCTCACAGTCGTGTTGCTAAGTTGTCGCGAGTGTGTAGCATTGCGCTCGCTGATGCCGCTCATGCCGCTGACTATAGTGCATCGAAGCGGCTGGTTGTCTGCTGCTGCTGCTTTGCTCAGAGCAGCATCAACGCTCTGGCCAGGATTGGAGTTTCCAAGGGGGGGCGAATCGGGTCTCTGTTGTGACTGGGGAGGCTGCGGCTGGATCTGCGAGGAGCTAATACTACTCGCATGGTCGTGAGACAAAGAATCCGCGAAAAATGACGAGGTATTCGTGGGAGTTGGGAAGAATGGCGGTGAGTTAGTGTGCGTGCCGTGGTGTGTGTGCTTGTTGATGATATCGATGGGCGTGCGAGCTGTGTCACCCAACTCGGCGCGCGGGGGCGTGTCTGTATCGATGTTAGCTGCAATAGACTAAGAGATGATGAAGCGGCCTTCGAGCCCAGAGAGGTATTCTTACCCCCCAGTTCTACGAGTTGTGTATTTGGCATCTCATAACGTTGTGCCATTCTCATCTCTGGCTGGCTAGGCTTATGAGAATGTCCTTGATGGTATATAGGCACGATACTACGGCTCTCCGTGTCGCCGCCGAAACTAGAGGGATCTTCCGTCGATAGGGTTGGGGTCTTCGCGTTTGACTGACCAGCAACCCAGGATATAACTCGGTGGCGGTTTTCATCCGACGAGTTCTCGCTTCCGCCGTTCCGCTTCAGAAACTTTCGTCGTCGGAAGAGTAGGATGCCAACCACGACTGCTGTCACGAAGATAAGGCCAAGAACAACGCCCAAAACCGGCGGGACCCAAGACGGCGTCCCCCCGCCGCCATTGCTGCTATATGCACCCCGAGTGTTGTTTCCCGGGCCCTGGGAACCGTACGGGTAGTTATTTGAGATCTTTGATGCTGCGTATGTTGTAGCGAAGACGCTAGCTAGCTCTGGTGTCGCCCAGCCGGTGGGAGTTGGTGTGGTCATCGTTGCTCCTCCACTATAGTCGCCTCCGATCATGAGATGGATCATCTCTGGAACTCCATATTCATTCCAGCTGTCCGGGTCGTAGGCTTCCATCCAGTGCCCGTCAGTAAGATTAAAGACCTGGAGAATACCACCGTCCAGACACTTGAGAGACTGGCCATCTAGGGTTGTGTAGCCACCTATAGTCACCATCTGGTCTGGATATGGCATGACACACTGATGCCCAGCCCGCGCATGTTCCGCCTTGCCCGAAGAAACTTTCATCCACATGAACGACGGCAGCGAGAGGATCCACACATCATCATTGAAGTCTGAACCTGGATTGACGCCGTCGTAGCCGCCGTAGTGGTAAATGTTATAACTCGAGAAGTCCTGAGCCGGTACGACTACGGCACATCCCAATGTCAGTGCTGGCGGCGCACCGATTGTCGGTTGCTGGTACCACTTGTCGTTTGCGATGTCATATATATCAATGTTCGACATAAAACCGGGGCTATCATGATCCTACAATACCGTTAGATTGGCCATCTAGGCTCCGGGTGGGGATGGAGAAGACCTACACTTTGTGCTTCATTCTGAGACTGCATTCTGGGATTGTTGTAGTTCGGGTACGTAACACCACCGAGTGCTACCAAGATGCCTTCGGCGCCGACTGGCACCCAAACTAACGAGGGATTTGCCCGACTTGGTGTCCCCTCTGGGAGAGTCACATTTGTCCAGGTCTCTCTTTGCTGCTCACCTAGGTTGAGCGTTATGAGGGTATCGGAGACGTTGATTGGGTTTATCGAGTCGTTGGCGGTAGGATAGTAGATTGGGCCCCACGAAAGGGATCGATATCCGCCGAAGTACCATGCCTTGTTCTCAGAAGGGGCGCTCGCGGCACCTCCGTAGGTGACATATCGAGTCATATCATCAGGAAGTTTGCCGTTCACAAAGCCCGGTTGGAAAGCCCCCTTTTCTGTCCCGTACTGAGAGATCTGGTAGGCAAGAACCTCATCAGCATCGGGAGAGGAGTAAGCATCAGTTCTCAAAAGCAGGCCGCCATAGAGGAAGAACTCGTCGTTATTGGCAAGCATCGCTCCGTCATAGTAGTTTGGCGCAAAGTTATTGGCAGCGCCGCCATTTGGAGCCTTTGAAATCGTTCCAAGTATTGAACTAATGTTTGTGCTTGAGTTGAACGGCGTACTGAAATTTAACGTGTATATCAGGCCTAAAGGATTGTCTAGATGCGAAGTTAGGATGATACTTGGCTTAGTGCTGCTTAAGGTATGTACTCACTGTCCTGCGTTGGGGGGCCAAACGATCCGTCAGCCATTCCGGGTACCCACCAGAGATAGCCACCGTCCATATAGACGGTATCTTTGACCTGCGCAGCTATTTCGAAGTCAATAGACTAATTCCGTATGCCAGCAAGCGGATTGGGGAGACCATGGAATCGGAGCAGCAGAAGAATAGACCAACCTCTAAGCGCCTGCCATGTGCACATCGTCGCGTTAGCCTGGTTCTCTTGCCATCCTGACTGCTGACCGTAGACAGACAGGGCGAGGTTGGCAGCCAGTGCTGACCAAACAATCCTGGACCAATACATCGTGTATCTATATGCTGCGAATGCCGACCGAGAGAAACGGCCACGGAAATCTTAGTTAAGGATATACGAATGAGTTTAGCGGATGAGCCTCATATTACCATACGAGATAGTATGTACGAGGGTAGTATATCCGACAAGCCTGGTCGAGGCGATGTCACAACAGCAACAAAGACGCCCTCGGCAGCGCCCCGGTAGTATTTGGAAGGACTCGTCAATGACGACTCTAGTCTTTATTAGTCAGAGGCGCCGCAGAAAGGGACTCGTGGCAGAACATTCAATAACGAAAACAGAGGCCAAGACGGATGGGGAACCCTGGTAAAGGGGTTCTTTGTCGGGAATCGGTGGGGAGGGAGAGACTTACACGGCGGCCCCGCATCGAACAAAGTCGGTGCGTGGCAACGGGAGGCAAGGAACAAAAGGACTACAAATGATGCTCGGGCAAGTGTTGTCCCGCCTAAATCAAGCAGGCCAAATAGAAGCAAGATGATCCGACGAGGAAGTAGGCTTATCAACGCCAGGTCTAGCTATTGCAGAGACAAAAGGAAAAGGGTTGGCACACTCTGTCAGCACGGTCTAGACGATGAACGAACAAGAGCGATGGCAGGTGAGACTCTGGGTGAGACTCTGGGTGAGACTACTCGACCATTCTTAATGGGGGTTATCTTGGTACGACTGAAAGTAGTGTAGTTCAGTAGTCGTAGCCTACAGCCTGCAGCTTGACCAGCCCCGAGTGGGTACGAGCAATGTGATCGAGCAACCACAGGCTCTGACTTCTAGGCAGTATGGGCTAGCCTTGCCAGTCAGGCGTAGCTACAACTTCAGTGCCGATGGAATTAAGAGCATTTAGCTTGCTAGTGACTGGATATCAGCCAAGGCAATGCTCATGGCTTGTTCGGATAAGCACGATACGAGCCATGATGTTCCCAGGCCAAGACTAGAGTTATATGGCTCTGGGGGGTAGAATGACTACCTAACCTACACACTTCCTCAACATGTCAGGAAGTGGCCCGAAGCTGTTGTAGTGTGTGGTGCAGGCCACTAAGAAGGGCAGCATAGTATCCTGCAGGACAGGTCAGCAAAGTAACCAACTATCGGATCGCTTTGTACTCGACCGGTGGCTAAGACAAACGAGACTTGCCGGATGAGGAGACAGGGCAGAGAGATTAATAGGCACATTTCTGCAAGGTAGGTCATGGCAAGAGCAGCATTCTACCCCCGAAGGGATTTTCGGCTGTCCCTATTGGGTCTTGGTTGATGGTTGATGGTGCAAGGGATCGAAAAGCTGCGGCTGATCTAGTACTTAGAGATCAAGCCGGAGGGTTCCAAGAAGCTCGATCAAATACTCTGATGCTCGGGTGGACTGCTGCTGATATATGAGGTTTCAAGGTGACACCGAGACGAGAACGAGATGAGAAAGCTGCCAAATAGCATATCCCAAGAATTGTCCTATGGTCTTAAGCCTCAGGCCCAACAAGAATCACATAGCAGAACCCCATCAGCACAAAAGTACGTACATGGCCTAGTGTACCTACCTACTGGTGTTGAACAACATGAAGGCTCTAAAAGCCCTTCCATGGAGGCCCACAAGCGTTGCTACCAAAAGCCTACCGACAGTATGGGACTGTCGCTGTGATTTCCTCGAGAGGGTGGGTTCGAAAAGACTTGACTGTATTATTATAGACGATAAATATTGTTATCTAAGTGTAGGTACCTACTGGCACCGACTTTACGATGGAAAAGATACATGTACACCTAGGTATGCATACCTAATGTGTACTTGCACGTATGTGTCTATAGACCTGAGGTATGGAATGCCTGGGAAAGAGAAGAGGCTGTGGCGGTTGTGTCTCCTTCCCCGCACTACTACTCCACAATGGATCTATTGTGCATAAGACCCTTCTCTAGTGTAAACGAGACTACCAATCAGAAAGCAGGACCCTGTATATATTGGACCCACACCACGACGGCTTCGGCCCGTAGCTACCTAAGTTAGTAGGTACCTACTCACATCCATCTTAGCACCATAAAAGGTATATCATAAGGTAGGTACTTACATAACATGTGATAGAAATTGTACGTTACACATAGACAGACGAGACGGGGATCGCAAAATTCCGTCGTATTCACACTGGCCGCCTTTGAGTATTAGGTTTCCTTCTTTTGGTAATATTTCAGTATCTACGGATTAGCAACCCTCATATCGACTTACCATGTTGCCGTCTCCAGTAGTACGATCTACCCACCGTGTATGGCGTATATACCTTAAAAATAACATATTTGACTACCTAATCCTTGGTCTCAATCGCTCCGGGTCTGTCTCTCTTTATGATACCTAGCTTAGGTTTCTATGTTAGGTATCTACTATAGCAAGAACACTTTTACTTGCTTGCTTAGAACTAGTCGCATAATAAGCAGACGTGGCAGACAATTCCGTGCCGCTCTCTCACACATCACCGCAGACTCTAGCACATCGGGGGGGAGGGGGGGTGGTGGAAGGAAGAAGGGGAAAAAAAGACCCTTTGCAGTACCAACACGCAGTGCTACGAAGGATTCCCATCGCAACCACTCACGTACGTCGTACCCCTGTCCATCTGTCAATAGACTGAACGACGTGCATGCTATTTCTCGGGCTTGGCTGCCACATCCCGCCTGTTCTGTAGTGATACTACTACCGATTTGAGAAAACAGAGTCACGCACATATGTGCCGTACCTATAGACTAGGTAATTGTACCTACATAAATGTTTCTCTAAAGGCTCGCGGCTGCTAGACTTGCACCGCTCCTGTGCGACATCCTGTCGGCTGGCCCACAAGAGTACGGCCTTCAGCTGTTTCTTACCGTCTCCCGCCGAGCGGGGTCGTGATAGAAAATTCTGGTCAGGCCGTATAGAATCACTCTCATGAGTAGGTAGTGTGCCACATTGAGAGTCTCCAGTTCGACTTTGGTTTGTGAGGCAACATGTGTAGCCTTGTGTCAGGTAGCTTGAGTGAAACCGATAGTCTAAAGGTAGAATATGAATTTCCAACTTGTTCTAGATGGAGAAGCAGAGCAGGCTGGGCTAGTGGCGGACTGACCATGACCCGGGGTGCGACAGGCAGATTCTTCTTCACAGGGGTTCCTGGTTGCATTGATCTTCGTCAATGCCGGTGGTATGCAAGGTAAGACTTCAACTGCGGCCATGGTTGGTCCCTGCTGCTCCAGGAGCTCGTGTTATCATCGTAGTGCTGTGCTCGCCGGCCACCACCATTATACTCTTGAGACTTACTCACCTGGCCTCCCTATTCTAATACCTATCTAGCCTTCGTCTCGAAGTCGCCCTTCTTCAGTAGTTCCCTGATCTGAAGGACGTTGTCGATAGCTTCTAGCGCTGATAATCGGAGAGAGCTGTATGCTACCACTCGTTGAGCAACAACAACCCTCTCACTGCCAGCTTTACGGCCATCCTTAAGAGTCTTACAACACCAAAATCTTTGGCCTAAGCTGATAGGCTCTTGCCTAGTAAGACAGCAACCCACAACCTGTTCCCATTGGTTGTTTGTACGGCCAAGCTCAAGAGAAGATCAGGGCCTTGAGACCTGAGCTAGGCGTTTCTCTAACTACATATGACTGTAGAGTTCCTGAGATGGACTGATCGGTTACTTTCCGCAGTGAACTCGTGATATCCATCTCCACGGGAGTGCCATTCTTTTCGATCCATCGTTAAGCAACAACGACATTCGCTCAGTTAAGGGGACATTAGACTAAGCTAGTCTCCAGCATAGTTTTGGAAAAGGGCTGCTGGGAAACTGAATTGAGCCGCAATGGTTCAAGCACATCATCTTTTGGCCTGGTCGGCCTTTGCCCTCGCTTCTCTCGCCCGAGCAAAGGCGCTTCTCCCGCGTCATTTATCATACCCGGCGTGTCCACCGTACATAATCACGAAGACCGAAATTAAGACGGAGACCTGTACAGAAACAGAAACAGAAACGGAGACGGAGACGAAGACGAAGACGAAGACGAAAACGAAGACCGAAACTTCTTAGTACGTAAGATTCGCCTTCTAGTTCAAGCTTAAAACTAACGGCGAGACTAAGCGGCGTCACTACTATTTTTGCCACCGTTAGCTACGGATACACAATCACAGATGAAGATACGACTACCACCACCGTTACAGACGAGGAGACAACAACTGAGCGCATTACCAAGACTACTACTGATTTTATAACAAAGGTTTGCTTTAAGATTCGCCTCTATTAGGACAATAGTTAGCTGATATCCTACAAGTCCTACTTGCCTACCACTGTCCGGGAGACCATAACTGATACCGACACTATTACGACTACAGAAGAGATCACCACTACCAAGGAGGTAACGACCACTGATGAGGTGACAACTACTGATGAAGTAACGACCACTAATGAAGTGACGACAACCGATATTGTAGTAACCACTTATACTACTGCGATTCCGGTCGTTACCACTTCGGTTATCACTGTAACCACGTCGATCCCCACGACGGTAATATCTGATCATATATCGACAACTACAGAGTACATCACGGCAACTTATGTCACTGCGACGACATTCTCGACTAGCATCTTTGAAACCGTGACGGAAACCGTGACAGGCACAGTTACGGGCACAGTTACGGATACTTTAACCACTACAGATGTTTCTGTATCCGTCTCTGCTACTACTGACACGGCAACTCTGACGACAACCGAAGAAACCACTGGCTTTGTTACATTGACTTACACCACTACATTCGTTACGGTCTCAGAAATTTCGATCACCGACTCGGTGACTTCCACAGTGACTTTCACAACCACACAAGAGACCACAACTGTATCGCCGACGACAGTTACACTTCCTCCAAGTATAATCACACTTCCTCCTGAAACGGTCATCGCCCCCCCGACTACAGTGACTTACACGTCGAGCGTTTGTAGCGCTCCAACCAATTTGCCTGGATATTACGTCCCTCCCTACAATGCCAGCTCGGATTTGACATGGGGCTGCAGACCTGGGACAGTTTGCTCTCCTGCGAAGCCAGCCGGATGCGAAATTTGGGGTAGCCCCCCAGATAAGACTTACGTCTGCGAAGATCCGAATGATTGCATTCCTTCTCCCCCTTTTTGCGAGGTCACGTGGCCCGAAAATACGACGAGTTATTACCCACCTATTGAGGGTTATTACAACCTTGCGCCGGCTGCATTTGGTTTAAGCAACGATATATTTGACATCGAATATGTTCCTATCACTACCAAGGATGCTTACGGATATCACACCACTACCATTAGCACGGGAAACTGGGAGTCGCAGACAGACATCACGGAATACCCGCCCTCGTCGTCCACTAATTATAATGACCGCCCCAAAGCCACAATAACTTACTATTCGAATTCAAATGTCCTGCCAAGAAGAACCGTCAGGATTTCTAAGCGAGCACCCACGTATCCCTCCATATGTTTTGCCAGCTGCAATAACGTCTTTGTGGAGGCACAAAGTGTAGGGAAATCACCGGAACTCTGTGACGATATATCTGCTTTCCAAGAGAACTTGCAGGGGTGCAATCAATGCATAGATACGAACAGTGGTAGCGTGCCGGCTTCAGACCGAGTGCCTATCAACGAGATGTTTGCCCAATGGACCGACTATTGTTCCCTGCATTCTATTATTCCTGTGCCGACAACTACTTCTCCTGACAGCCAAGTTTCAACCACAGGAGAGGTCTCAACAGCCTCGGGAGGTACTGCGGATACGTCCACCGACGTCGTAATCATACCGACGGGTTCTTCGTCATCGCTCACTTCTACTATAACGGGCTCTTCGTCCTCATTTATTTCTGCTACGACAAGTCCTTCGTCATCGTCTTTGCCTTCATCTTCGTCTTCATCTACATCTATATCTGCATCTAATTCTATTTCTATTTCTACTTCTACTCCTACGTCTACTCCTACTCCCACTCTTACTCCTATTTCTACTTCTACTACGTCGACGAGTTCTGGCCAAGGTAGCAGTTCAACTTCGTCTATCGGACGCACGACATCTTCCACAGGGGGTGTTATGGCCTCCTCGCCTGAGAGCACGGCGTCTTCTGTCGGGAGTGGCACTGGATCGCCAGCGTCTATATCGAGCAGCGGCGAAGGATCTAGCTCTATCCTGTCTTCCGCATCGACGGGCTCGGGCAACTCAGCTACAACTACGGCGCCTAGTACGACCGCAGTCACAGCGACCAGCACACTCACAGCACCCACGACAGTCGCAACGGGTGCGGCACCTGCAGTCGTGCACCGCTATCTTGCATTTGACGTTGGCTCCTTCATCATTACTCTCCTATCCGTTCTGTTCATGATTTAATCCTTGCCTCTGAATGGCCGTAATGTCTGATTTTTAGTATTTAAAAAATTATTTCCTGCCCATCCTTATATATTTATTTACTAACGACGAGACATATTTGTGGGTAGCAATGAGGAGTGTTACGGCATTGGTATTATAGTTCGACAACACTGTGGGTGGAGTAGCTCATATATTCATTCATTCCCTACATTCTGCAGCAAGTACACATAAAGGGGGGGGAAGGGGGGTAGGTTGGTTGGTTGGGTAAAGGACTTTATGGATTGACTTAGACATGTGTGGTCAAGTTGGTTGATACCCCGATGGCTCATATGATCACGATCCTTACGAGAAGGGAAGAAGGGAGAAACATGGTGTTAGTGTGTTTAAAACTACCTTGGTATCACACGTGTGTGTACATAAAACTAGCCGTGGTGAGCAGCCAAGTGCTTAACAAAAGAAATAAAAGGGGATAAAATTTATATTTAATTAATACGTAAAAATAATTATTAGTTAATTTAATAACATTTTATAATACACTTTATATATTTAATAATAAAATAAATAAATAAAATTGTTTTAATTTTATGTTTATAAGTATTTAAGTAGATAAGTAGGTAAGTATATAAGGTAGGTTACTTAATTTAATTCTTTTTATACGTCATAATCATAACGAGTCATCTCTTCAATGTTGCCTTCAGTGGTGGGGTTGCTGCTTAGTAGGTATACATATGTAGTCTTGTACCTCATACATACTTGCCTACCTACCTAGGTACCTATAGTACATGCACACTATCTTTGTGCACTACAGACAAACGTCATGATTAGTTAGGCTCATAGGTACCTGAGGTCCTTTTTCTTTCCTCTTCTACCGTTTCCAGCCCCACGCGACCATACCTAAGGTACGCACTTAAAACAACCATATTTCCTCTACGGATTACTTACCCACCACTTTACTGCCCGGTGGTAATACGCCGTCTTCAACACCATCTACCTTGCTTTGCATATCTCACCTTACGTCGGTCGGTAGGTATTTTAGACGGCTGCAACGTCGCCTACCAATCCTCACCACCTAGTCACATCCATCGCACGCAACAACACCACCTCCCTCGAACGACATACATACTCTCAAGGTAGCTCCGCGGAGAGCAAAGCACGCCCAAGCTGGGGAAGCGCAAAACCTCAAACGGAGACCTGCCCTTCTCCCTAAAGAGAAGGACCATGACCGTACGTACCGACCCACCAGTTTGCCTCCACTTCTGTCTGCCTCTATCGATACTTATATACACCCCACCGTTTGCAGGACACCAAAATGGCCGGCGGCGAGGTTGACCTGGTCACCCGGCTCCAGGTTGACGAGTCCGTGGTCGGCACTACAGAGATCGACGAGTCGCTCTACAGTCGACAGCTCTACGTCCTGGGCCACGAGGCCATGAAGCGCATGGGCGCTTCTAATGTGCTTATTGTCGGTCTCAAGGGTCTGGGTGTTGAAATCGCCAAGAACATTGCCCTCGCCGGGGTCAAGAGTTTAACACTTTTCGACCCTACCCCCGCAGCTATCGCCGATCTCTCCTCGCAGTTCTTCCTCCACCCCGAAGACGTCGGCAAGCCTCGCGACGTTGTCACTGCCCCTCGCGTGGCTGAGCTGAACGCCTATACCCCCGTCAGCATCCACGAATCTTCTGGGTAGGTTGACAAGAGATATCTAGCTACATATGTCGCGTGCTAACAGCTGAATGCATAGACTCGGCGAGAACCTATCCCAGTTTGACAAGTACCAGGTCGTCGTTCTGACCAACACCCCTCTCAACATCCAGCTAGCTATCGGTGACTATTGCCATACAAAGGGCATCTACGTCGTCTGCGCCGATACTTTTGGTCTCTTTGGATCTATCTTTTGCGACTTTGGCAGCAAGTTTACCTGCCTCGATGCGACCGGCGAGAACCCCGTCAACGGAATAGTGGCTGGTATTGACGAAGAGGGTCTAGTTTCCGCTCTGGACGAGACGCGGCATGGTCTTGAAGATGGCGACTATGTTACCTTTAGTGAGATCGAAGGCATGGAGGGCCTGAACGGTGCGGAACCACGAAAAGTCACTGTGAAAGGGCCCTACACCTTTTCGATCGGAGACGTCTCCGGGCTTGGCCAGTACAAGCGCGGAGGTCTGTACCAGCAGGTCAAGATGCCAAAGCTCCTTGACTTCAAGAGTATCTCAGCAGCTACGAAAGATCCCGAGTTTGTTATGTCCGATTTCGCAAAGTATGATAGACCGCAACAGCTCCACGTGGGATTCGAGGCACTACATGCATTTGCCCAGGCGCAAGGCCGCCTTCCTCGACCCATAAACGAAGAGGATGCCACTGTTCTGGTCGCATCCGTGAAGGCCTTCGTCGAGAAGGAGAAACTAGAAATCGACGTCGACGAGAAGCTTATCAAGGAGCTCAGTTTCCAAGCCCAGGGTGATCTGAATCCCATGGCCGCACTCTTTGGTGGTCTCGCGGCTCAGGAGGTTCTCAAGGCAGTATCCGGGAAATTCCACCCTATTAAGCAATGGTTCTACTTCGACTCGCTAGAATCACTCCCCACAAGCTGCGCCCGAACGGAAGAGCTCTGCAAGCCCGCCGGGTCCCGATATGATGGTCAAATCGCAGTCTTTGGCAAGGAGTATCAAGAGAAACTCGCAAACGTTAAGCAGTTCCTTGTCGGTGCCGGAGCCATCGGCTGCGAAATGCTCAAGAACTGGGCCATGATCGGCCTCGGTGTAGGACCCAAAGGCAAGATCACCATCACAGACATGGATTCGATTGAGAAGAGTAATCTGAACCGTCAGTTCTTATTCCGACCCAAGGATGTCGGTCAGATGAAGAGCGACTGCGCCGCCAAGGCTGTGACGGCCATGAACCCCGATCTCGATGGTCACATTGAATGTCTGAAAGATCGTGTCAGCCCCGAGACCGAGCACATCTTCAACGAGGAATTCTGGGCGAGCTTGGACGGTGTCACAAACGCCCTCGACAATGTCGAGGCAAGAACCTACGTTGACCGCCGGTGTGTCTTCTTCCATAAGCCACTGCTTGAGAGCGGAACGTTGGGCACCAAGGGCAACACCCAAGTTGTCCTCCCGAGACTGACTGAATCGTACTCGTCCTCGCAAGACCCACCGGAAGTCTCGTTCCCGATGTGCACTCTCCGAAGTTTTCCGAACAAGATCGAGCACACGATCGCGTGGGCACGCGAGCTCTTCGAGAGTTCATTCGTCAAGTCGGCTGAGACCGTCAACCTCTACCTGTCCCAGCCTAACTATCTGGAGACGACACTGAAGCAGGGCGGCAACGAGAAGGCGACTTTGGAGACTATCCGGGATTACCTCGTTACAGACAAGCCGCTGAGCTTCGAGGACTGTATAATCTGGGCGCGGATGTTGTTTGAGAAACAGTATAACAATGCTATTCAGCAGCTTCTGTATAACTTCCCAAAGGATTCGGTCTCCTCCAGCGGAACTCCATTCTGGTCGGGGCCGAAACGTGCTCCTGATCCATTAAAGTTCGACCCCAGGAACCCGACTCATTCCGGCTTCATCGTCGCGGCCGCGAATCTCCACGCATTTAACTACAACATAAACACCAGGGGTATCAGCAAGGATCTGTACGTCAAGGTCCTGGATAACATGATCGTGCCGGATTTCTCGCCAGACCCAGGTGTCCAGATCCAGGCGAATGACAATGACCCGGTAAGTCTATTAAATAGAATGGCAATTGGAGCACCAAGCAATGAAGCTAACGGGTCCTGCAGGACCCCAATTCTAATTCTAACAACACAGCCTTCGATGACAATGCAGAACTGCAGAAGATCACCGAGAGTCTCCCTCCCGCTAGTAAGATGGCTGGATTCAAGCTGACACCGGTGGAGTTCGAGAAGGATGACGATACGAACCACCATATCGATTTCATCACATTTGCCAGCAACCTACGAGCTGAAAATTACAAAATCGAACAGGCCGATCGGCATAAGACAAAATTCATCGCGGGCAAGATCATCCCTGCGATCGCTACCACCACTGCCCTCGTCACTGGCTTAGTAGTTCTCGAGCTGTACAAGATCGTGGATGGCAAAAATGACATTGAGCAGTACAAGAACGGTTTTGTCAACCTGGCACTGCCGTTCTTCGGCTTCAGTGAGCCGATCGCTAGTCCCAAAGTCGAATACAAGGGACCGGATGGCAAGGTCACTCTGGACAAGATATGGGATCGCTTCGAGATGAATGATGTTACCCTGAAGGAACTCCTCGACCACTTTGAGAAGCGCGGGCTCAACATCACCATGTTGAGCTCCGGCGTTAGCTTGCTCTATGCCAGCTTCTTCCCGCCCGCTAAGTTAAAGGACAGATATCCCCTGAAACTAAGCCAGCTGGTCGAGACTGTTTCAAAGAAACCTATCCCCGAGCATCAGAAGGAGGTCATATTCGAGATGGTCGCAGAGGATCTGGATGAGGAGGATGTGGAGGTGCCGTATATCAAGGTACGGATTCGATAGACGAGGACAAGCAATAGCGCTGGAGTATCAGGTAGCTTACTCGTGACGATCTGATTATGCGCGGATATCATCATATCCATATGAGGCTGCTCAGAGATAGATGACTGTTCTGTCGGGATGGGACTTGCTCATTCCTCTCTACCTGTGTGATTATTGGCACCATTAGGTGCTAGCACCCTTTTCCCCAGATGAAAGAATAAAAATAAATAAATGAGATGAGATGAATACGAGGTATAGCCCTCGAATCTAGATTTCTCTTGTTAGAGTCTTCTGTTCTTCTACACTGCAAAACTTAGGCCTGTAACCTTCAATTCTGCCCTTCCCATGATCTCCTACTAGTTTAGCTCGTGAATAGGATTGCTGAACTGAAGTCAATTTGGCCAGTGACCTACCTAACTGATCGAACCCCGACTATGTAACGCATCACATATACTATAGGAACCTAATACACCTAGATACGTGTAGCCAAGAGACACGATTTAGTGAAAAGGCGCCTACCTAGGAGGATAGGTTAGCTCCGCTGCCGTGTATATACCTAGGGGATACTTGCTGAAATAGTAAAATCGACTCCAGCTGGGTACATGTACATACATACCTACCTACATACCTACCCAACTATACCTACATAGTCTGGTGGACCTCGTGCATTTCTAGCTGCATTTCTAGCGTGGTTTTATGTCACGCTCAATAAGCGTTATATAATACACTCATCATTACACAAAGGCAAAGGTACCTACCTAAGGTATTTCTACCTCTCCCCGTCGAGAGAGTAGTCGGGGACTCTTTATCGAGTTGATTCCAAATCTCACCACACACTCGCATATTGTAACTTGATCGTATTCTGGTCACATATTGCGCCATCCTCTCCTTAAAGGCGTGAAAAAGATACTACTTTAACGGTAACCCCTAGCATCACCATAAATTGGACCCTCCCAGGTAAGAGGATTTATGAACCTCGGAGGAGCTCTACGGAGTCGTCTATCTTTGCCGTGTTCATACCCATCGTCTACCACGTCGTGCCTGAAGCCTGGCGCGAGCATAATTCCTATTCTGATATCGGGTACAGAACGTCGAGGCGTGCCGCGGCTCGGTCGTCTCTTTCTGCGCAGACATTCAACCGTCAAACCCCAAGATTCCGTCTCGGGGACCCGGAGGACTCAATCACAAGTCAGTATGGTCAGTCAGCCCCCTCCTGCCCACGTGTACCCTCGTGTCTATTTCTCTACTCCATCATTTGACCTGCTACGGTACTCCTACTGACAAGGTACGGATACAAAGGGTTCCAAGATCACCGAGTGGGTCAAGCCCGGCGACACGAGTGGCGAGTTTAAGCGCCCGGACAGCACATTTCGCAATTGGATCTCCAACGAGCCCGGCTCGAGGTTTCCACCTGAAAAGGGTCGCTATCATCTCTACGTCAGCTATGCTTGTCCTTGGGTGAGTTCAAAGGCAGAACCCTTATGCTAGTGCTGAAAGGCGGGCTTGACTTCGTGCTGGTCGTGGTAGGGTTGAAGTGTTGACGACTGGGTTTCTAGGCGTGCCGTGCCCTCATCGCGAGGAAGCTGAAGGGACTTGAGGATTTCATATCATTCTCGGTCGTGCATTGGTATATGCGCGAAAAGGGTACGTTATAGGTTGATCTTGGTCCCGGCAGGCAGTCTCGGTTTGAAGATCGGTATTTACAAAAGGCACAGGCTGGCGGTTCCCAACCCCCGAAGATACCGACGCACCAGGCGAGAACGTCGTCCCGGATCCGTTGCCAGGACACGAAGCGTATACGCACCTGCGCCAAATCTATCTCAGCGTAGAGCCGAACTACGGAGGGCGGTTCACCGTTCCGGTGCTATTTGACAAGAAAACGGATACCATCGTCAACAACGAAAGTAGCGAGATACTGCGTATGTTCGGGTCCGTGTTCGACGATCAGCTTCCGGAGCTTTTCGCCAAGGTGGATTTGTACCCATCGGCTTTGCGCGCGCAGATCGACGAGACGGGCGGCTGGACGTATGATGCTATCAATAACGGCGTGTACAAATGCGGGTTTGCGACCACACAAGAGGCATACGATCGGAATGTTCTAGCGCTGTTCGACGCGCTCGACCGGGTGGAGGCCCAGTTGCGGGAAGGCAAAGGCCCGTACTTCTTCGGGGATACGCTTACAGAGACGGATATTCGGCTGCAAGTCTCGTCCCTTTCTTTCTTTCTTTCTTTACCCTTGTCTCCCCTTCCGCTCCTGCATTTGTTCTAGAACCTCACCTGCATGCCGGACCTGGATGGCGGAGCTGACCGGGGAGAAAACACATCAATCTAGGTTTGTCACCCTCATCCGCTTCGACCCGGTGTATGTGCAACACTTCAAGTGTAACATCCGCGACATCCGCTCAGGCTATCCGCACACACACAAGTGGCTGCGCAACTTGTACTGGACGCACCCGGCCTTCAAGGACACGACCAATTTCCTGCACATCAAGAACCACTACACCAAGAGTCACACACAGATAAACCTGCATTCCATCGCTCCCGTTGGCCCGCTGCCAGATATCCTGCCCCTTGATCGGGAGGTTGCTACTGCGGAGGCATTGCGCCGAGGTTAAGAGGTAGGTAGGGGTTTAGGATGGCTGTTTCCTACCCGTCGAGTGCCTGTCTGGATGGTTGTGGTGGAGAGCCGGGGAAGCATCTAAGGAGAAATAGCTGGTAAAACAATCTAGATGTTATCATTCTGACGGTATCTGTGTCTAAGCCCCTGATCTCACAATGACATGACATCATGGTGGACCACCTGCTGGTTTCTTCGCACAGACACGTGTGTATGAGGTATCTACGGTTTACGTGAAAGCACAATAGGTAGTAGGTAGTAAACAAATCCTAGGTAGGTACCTACCTAAGGTACGTAAACGGTCGGGCTAGCGCGCTATCAACTCCGTTGTGGGGGAGGGGGGGGGCCGACCGCTTGGTGATGTTAGGTACCTGGTAGAAAGAACTTTTTCATACTGATAAGGGCTTGAAAGGTAGCACGCGCGCATATCCCACTCATGTCTCGGTTACTTACCTAAGCTAAGTACGTACAAGGTACATCGGGTACCCATTTATTTGTTTGCTTCCCGACTTTCATGTAGTCTTGCGCCTTGGGAAACTCATACCTGCGACTTGTCTTGATTCATTTGGAGTAAGAGTAGAAGAAAGAATACCTGGGCCACGGTCGTTTCCCCAGGTGTAGACGTCTGTCTTTTTCAATTCTATAAAACCCCCCTGCTTTCCCCCTAGCCGTCTCCATCCTGCATCCTGCACTCTGCAAAGCACCTCTCACGAACAACTCCGCGCCCGGTTTGCAAAACTGCTCCCCACGGCACGCACACACAAGCTGTCTTTCTCTCCTGTTGACGCGCTATTCCTCTTCCCACAAGATATAACACGGGCGCCGGCAAGATGTCGCCCAGCACCAGTGTAGATTATAAGGAAAGCAAAGGTTCGTCTTCACCTAGTGCCGGATCGAATCTGCGGTTCAGTATGGTCGACTGGCTAACCGATGTGCTCCCATAGATCCTGCCGTCGTGCCGCCACCCCAGATAGCAGAGCCTTGGGCTGTTGAGAAAGTGCTTGGGACGATTCAGCCCGCGCCGCCTGTCGAAGGATCCGCCTCCCCTATTCCTTTCTTCCATGCCCTCGAGCGGCTCAAGACGACTAAGCGGGAGGGATGGCGGCGCTTTAATATTCAGAGGTATACATTGTGTGGCACATGTTGTGTCTCGGCACAAGTGCGGGCTCGTTGACTGACACATTTCTGGTTCTTTATTTCAGGGGCGAATCCATCGCCGACCACATGTACCGAATGGCTTTGATGTCGCTGGTCTGCCCCCCGACGCTTGCGCCCAGGCTCGACCTGGCCAAGTGTACCAAGATGTGCCTCATCCACGACATGGCGGAATCGCTCGTCGGAGACATCACGCCGGTAGACGGCGTCCCGAAGACCGAGAAGAATCGTCGCGAGGCCGAGACAATAGACTATCTCTCGCAGAACCTCTTGGGGAAAGTTCACGCCGGCATGGCCGGGCAGCAAATCCGGGCTATATGGCAAGAGTACGAGGACTCTAAAACGATAGACAGCCAGTTCGTACACGACCTAGACAAGGTCGAGCTTCTATTACAGATGGTCGAATACGAGAAGCGCTCCAATAAGTGCCTTGACCTGGGCGAGTTTGCCTATGTCGAGGGGAATATCGTCTTACCAGAGATGCAGCAGTGGGGGAAAGATGTCCTCAAGGAGCGGGCCGAGTTCTGGGGATCTGAGTCGCATGTCCAGGGCGAGGCGGGTATAGAGGGCGGCGTCCGGGAGGACCTGTTAAAGCAGCAGAATGCATATTACGGACAGGAAGATGGTGCTTGAGATGATAGCGCTGACGGCCGGGCCCAGCGGACGTGAGGAGAGGCGGGGGGGGGCGGCGCAGTCTAGTATGTTTTGATGCTGTTATTCTTATTATCATGGCCCAGGCAATAGGTATGTACCTGCATTCGCCGACTTTCGACCCTGGTGGAATTTGCTTCACGAGAGAGCGAGCATCAGTCATCCAGTCAGCCGCAGTAGGTGACGGTAGAAATCAATAAACTGACATCTAGCACAAATGTTCCCGTTCGTGATGCATCGGGGGCGGCGTCCACTCGTACCTTAAGTAAGCGGGCCATAGGAGTTATACATATCCGTACTAGGTACGGTAGTACATTGTATGTAGGTTGCAACCTTGATGGGGGCCTGTCTCCTGGTATGCACGGTACGCGTTACCCGGGCCCCGCCGTAGCCCCGCACTTGGTTTAGGTACATAGGTAGGTATTGCACTTATGACCGTCCCCACACACATCTGATGTACTTTGTACAGACGTAGGTAGGTAAGCAGGTATTTGTACCTTATACCTTAGGTCAACTCCGCTGACCCAGCAACGCGCCCGTGGGAGAGGCGACAATCTTCGAACATCAAAATATTCTCCCATGACGACACCTGCTTTCATCCATGTCGCTGCGTGGACACTAAAAATCGATACCGCCAAGTTCGTGCTGTCTAGTCATCCTCCTCCGCCCCATTCTCCGATACACTTGTCTAGGTTGGATTCATGCGGGCTCCGATGCGAAGACGACAACCCGATCACACGCGCACGTCTCCAACATAACCCGGCCCTTTTCCATGATTCTTGGATCTTAGATCGTCATGCCTGGTGCCTCCTATTTCGAAGCTCCCGCCTGCGGGGCATCTCTCTCTAGCGTCCATCCTGGCATATTTCGACCTCCGGCATCGCCGTCTATTTCGAGTTCGACATACCTGGGGCGGTCAACCGGGAGTCTATACTCGGACATATCGACGCCCGGCCCCAACTCGAAGAGAAAACGGCGGAGGGCTAGAGATTCGATAACTCCGTTCAATGACTTGGCTATGACTGGCGATTATAGCTCGACCGTATATGGCACGACGGATCATCGGTTCGACACGGGCTCGCGGAGAGCAGGGGATGAAAGGCAGTACATACTTGCGGGCCAGATTGAGACTCCGGGCGGTCCGGGCCAACGGGGCCCGACCGATATGGAGGACAGTGTTTACTCCGACGTAGACTACAGACGTGCCCTAGGACCGAAACGGCCTTGCGCCGGATATGCATCTCCCCAGTTCAGGTACTCGACGACCCATCCGCCGTCCGAAGCACAAACATCGCAGAGCAGTTCATGGAGCTTCTTCTCAATAAATGTGATAGGCGGCGTCGTCGGGAAGGTCTGGGAATTCTGCAAAGCGGGGGCCTTTCGTGGTTTCTATGCCGGTGGAGGTAAAGGATACGATATGCAAGGGGTACCAGCGGCGCCAACGCCGGCCACGGGTCAGGTTTGGTGCAACGAACACGACATTCCAACTCTTCCGGGCTACGATAGCGCCGCCCCTAGTAGGTTTTCCGAGCCTGACTACTCCCCGTTCTACGGACGAGAGACTCCCGACTCGACTCCCCCACCGGCAGCGAAACGGCGCCACATCCACAATGGGGGGGCCGGTGACGAGCTCCGCAGAAACTGGGTCATGGTCAATGAGCCTACGAACAAGAGACGACAGTCGGTCTCTTCGCGACTAGTGGCCACTCGCCCGCCGCAACGTTCCAAACCTGCCTCATCTCATGCTCGCCGCATCAGCAAACCCGTCAGCCGACTCAGCGCGTCTAGCTTTAGTATGCACTCTTCTACATCGCCCACCAACCGCGAGCCCGCAAGCTTCGCTTCCCCTCGGTCGCCGGCCAGACCTCACATATCACATAGCCCTAGCCGAATTCCTGTCCCGAGCCGACCGCAATCATCCGGCAGCTTCTCCCCAACGTACCTCTCGCGTCAGCAGCCCGCTCGGATCCCGAGCCCGACTCCCTATTCGAGACAGGGTCGCCAGAGGACCAACAGCACCGCATCATCGGCGGCCGCAGTACCAGTGGGGGCGTCTACAAAAGCGAGGATAAGGGAGCCCATGCAGGAAATGCAGGACGGTACTCCAAGGCTAGACGCCGAGGCGCAGAGCCTGGCCGCAAGGCGCAGGCAAGATGAGATGGCGGCGGACCTACGCATTAACAGCTTCAACGCCAGGCTGCGGGATATGATCCGTCAGGGTAGAGAAGCACTCGGCACGACGATCGAGGTGGAGATCGACGATGATGATGGTGGGGACGCAGGGGTTATGGATATGTGGGAGGATGAGTGAATGTTGTAGTCGCCACAAGACGAGGAGGTACAGGGGTAGAACCAGGTCTGGCTATGCCATTTGAAGGCATCGAAAGGATCGAAAGAGAGCATAAAGAGGAGAAACTATTGTTGAAAGGTGTTCTATCCTATTTCTCACCTTTTCTTTTAAAAATAGCTTTGGATTTCAGGGTTTCATCATGTTACGTCACGACTAGTAGGTTGTCTCAGGCGTTTAAAGGGGGAAGGGGGGAATTTGTTACGACTCAGAATATGATCAATCAAGATACCGGATACAAAACGAACTACCTTTTTGGAAGGGGGGTTTCTTTTCTCATTTTCCCAAATCAAAGATATATGTAGCAGAGAATTTAGAGAGGCGGAGCACTCTCCTTTACCTATCTATCTATCCATGCACGCCCTACGCTGATGCAATGGCGTTCTCTTCTGCTGGGGGAAGGGTAGACAGGAAGGGAGGAAGACTTACGGCGGTGCGATGGTTACTTGTATAAAAGATTGATGCCAACCACAAAGCTAGACGCGCACAGCTGCTTTTTTCTTTTTTCTTTTTCTCCCTTCAAGAGAAAATGTTGACCTTATATTCGTTGTGGAACGAATGCTCTCCGGGGTGTTATTGGACAAGTATTGACAGCCTATAGAAGACATGAACAGGTAATGCTGCAATATGTGATGTGTTGCGTGAGCAAAAGGGGGGCTCAGAGGGATCATGGCCTTGGTGGACCATCCGTCCCAACCATCATATTCGCTTTAATTTATTGATTTCTCTGACGAACTCGAGCACCTGGTATAATACATGGAATATACACGAATAAAGAGTATCCTACAACAAAGCCATGCTTACTAGCACCTAGACTCGAGGCTAGCATGCCTCGACACTTCTTCACTGGTCCAACATGGGAGCTCGTTCAGTTGAATGGACATTCGTTGACTTCTAGTTCGTCGTACGACGAGCTTTAAAGTGCCCTGAGACACTCATTCGGGTAGGCAATGGTTAGAAAGTTATGGTGGGTAGTGAATAAGACATCTCCCTCTCTATTTCATCTTCTTTTCAGTTGGGTCTCAAGAGCCCCCAGAATTGTGCATGGGGGGTAGAAATATCGAAAAGGATCATCGAATATACATCTGCCTCCTGTAATAGAATACCTATTTTAAAAGACACAGGCTAGCTTCTTGAGCAAACTAAGTCGTACGAGTAGGTAGAATTACAAGTAATCACTTTCCTAAAACACATAGGTTAGTTGTGTGTGAATTAACCCCGACATTTATCATCTTAGTCGGTTCCGAAAAGCCTGAATGGAGGAGTGTCTTCATAATCTACTTCTCGATCTCCTGTTTTTGGAACAACCCTGGAGACGGTCATTAGCTTGACGAGCACGGATATGAGCTCCGCAGTAGCAAATTTTGCAATTATATGTCGTATATCTACGAGAAAGGAGGGAACAACGTGGCGACTGACCAGAAATCTCAGGCATCCATGGGTCCCTGAGCTTGCAGAAGAATTCGCCCTTGGGTTCGACTTGGCCACGAGCGTGGTCTTCCATCGTCCCGTAGAAGACATATACATAATCTCGCGCGTTCGCCTGCACAATTTTTTTTCCCCATCAGTAACCGCAAGGTATACTATACTTTTCATATAAAAAAAGTTAAGCCAGCAACTCCTCAATGCATGCCGAGTTTGTACTGATATGAGGGGACGTAGCAGGCGGAAGGAGAAGAGAAAGACAATAATAATAAGGAGGGAATGGATGGATGGATGGATGGATGGACGGACACCGTATTCGAGGATGCCGCTCCCGCAAGCGCCGCAGAACTCGCGGCGGAGCACGACGCCGGAGCCGTTGTCGGCCTCGTGCGCGCGGATGCGGTCGCCCCCGCGGTCGACGCGGAACGCGGACCGCGGGATCTTGGTCGTGATCCCGTAGTTGCCGCCCGTGAACTTCTTGCAGTTGCCGCAGTGGCATATGCTCGTGCGCGCCTCGGCCTCCGGGTCGTCCAGCGTGATCGTGTAGCGCACGAGGCCGCAGTAGCAACCGCCCGGTAGAGGGGTCATGGTGAGCCAACTGACTGACTTGCAGGGTGGCGAACGTGTGTGTGTGTATAATGCGTGTTAGTTGATACCTATTCGGGGTCAGTGGTGGTTAATATTTAGGTAGGTATCAAGTCCTGTAAGAAAACGGGAAAAGGAGACTAGGTCGTGTTGTACCGAGCTACAATGCACACCGGTAGATGTTTCTTTTCTTTTCTTTTCTTCCAACTTTCTAATATATATACCTACATAGAAGCTACCTCCTTATAAGCCGGCTGGCTACGCATATCCTTAGGTACCTAGGTACTTCTACATCCCTACATGACGAACATTCGACGTCACGAGTGCTCTGCTGAATAGGCGCATGTCTTCTTACTTAACCTACCTACGTACTAGTTCTAGTCGTACGACCCGGAACGCCGACCCGCTTTTATGCCATTCTTCAAATGATCAACCTAGAGACGCTATTATAATCATTGACTTGAATTTGCATATTATTATGCCTTACGAACTTCCCTTTTTTATTTGTTAACTTCCTTTTAAGTAACTTATTAATAAATATATGTTTATTATAACTTTTTATTTATTTTATATTAAACTATTTAAAAAAAAAAGGAAAGTTTAAAATATTATAAAGTTTTAATATTTATATTAATAAAAATTATTAAATATATTATTTTATTATTATTATTATAATAATATAATTAATTTGAAATTTTTATTAAAAAGTAATAATTATATTTCTTTTTAAAAATTTTAATATGGTTACGACTTTTTTTTTTTTTTTTTAAAAAAAATATTGTTAAGTCTCAACATTTCAAAAATTATATATTCATAAGATGAGCATAAAAATGAAATGGAGCGTAGTACCATTCTAGTGCGAGAATGGCTTAAAACCCCCATCCCCCGCATAGGTAGCTTAATTTCTATTATCACGTCCGTACGATGATTCATCTCCCATCCTTGAATTCACTAGTATACCTGCTCCGAGTTTATTTGTACATTGTACTGTTAGATGGGCCTCTAGCTGTGGGCTTTTCTCAAAGACGAAACCGAAAAAGCGAGTTTAAGTACCTATATTCTAGAACTTGATACCCCGCAACTTTCTTCCCGAATTTCATTGAAGATCGACTCTTCTCTTAACCATTCAAGGTTCACTCTGCCTTGGCTGAGACTGGCGTAGCATTTTTCAAACAGCTCTGGCAGGTTCTGCCAACGAAGTTTCCTCCCGGCTGATTTCCTCTCCCACACTCCTTACAATGAAGAGAACATAGGTATCTGTCACAGGTTTTAACAGGGCATTCTACTTTCCAACGGCAGTCCTGCGTTAGGTGCTGGCCTCCACAAGGACACCGCTTCAAGGAGCATTTTCTGCCCGTATGGCCTTTGATACCGCACATACAGCACCGGCTGGAGCACAGCATGGCACTTTTATGCTTGAAGTGACATTGTGGATAGGGCGATCCGCACCTCCGACTGCATGGAACGAAACAGTTAATGGCCGTATGGTATTGCGGGAACGGCCGGCACTTGCAGCGGTTCACCGGCTTGACGGCACAATTCCGGGCCTTGTGCTCGTCTGAATTACAGTACCCGCAGTTTGAGGGACAATCCCTTGTGTGATGTGTATATCGATAACAGTTAGTACATGGATGTTTGATCTGTGGCGGCGATGGACGGGAGGCCGAGTCTTCGAGAATCCACTGCGGCTTGTCTGTAAACATAGCTCGAATATGTGTCCGGCTCAAGCTTCGCCGGCGGGATAGCTTGTCTAGTTCGGATAATGGGCGAATAGGCGAGTGTATGGTATAGTATGCTCTACCAGCTGTGTCACAATTCCAGGGCAGCATCGCCGTAAACCACGATCCGTGTGGGGGGACGCTATGGGGCCGACGGGGTCTACCGCGATAAACAATGTCGCTATCGTTGAGAGAGACGTGCACATAGTCCCGGCCCCCGGCCTTGCTCTTACGGAGGCTTTTACGCAAGAACTGCGACGCATTCACTTGAGGCAGCGTGACAAAACAGGGATCTATGGACAATTTGTGGTTCATGGGCCCGTTAAGCGGCAACTGTGAATCTCCAGAGAACAAAAATCTCCGATAATGGACAGCGGCGACTGTCTGGGATTGCTTTAGATGTCCTACCATGTCTTTCTTCCAACCCCGGGGTGGCACCGGCCGCGGCTCAAGGTAAAAGTGATGACAGTACTTGAGGAGATGGCTGACGGCAGGGTCAATTTCAAGAAAGTACCGCTGAACAAGCGCGAGGATCATCTCCTGGAGTGTAGGCCATCTGAGGGCGGTGTCGGCGAGATCGGATTCGAGAGACCATCGAAGCCATGGGGTAGCCCTAATCGTGTGCAGAACGTCCCACTCGGTTTCGAGCAATTGTCGCAAGACCTGCATGTCGAGTCCGAGTCGGCGGTCCTGAGACTTCACGGGGTTGAAGTTAAGGTTCGTATCAACATTGAATTTCAGGAGATAGGTGCTTGCTCTCACGCGACGCGGCTTCATGTAATCCTCCATGATCCGATTCACGATGACATCGCGTCCCCCAAGTGGCCGATGTGCATATCGACTGAAGTCTAGATCGACACCGTCCAGGGGGTAATGCGGAGTCATCTGGGGAGAGCTGGGGCAGGAGGACCGTGGAATGGCCATGCGAAGTGAAGCGGGATTTGACAGAACCAAGTCGTCAGGTCGTGGTCCGTGGTTTGTACACAACGCCAATCGCCCAAGTGTGCCCGAGTCTCCAATTCGGCTGCTATCTGCGCTTCCCGAGGCATTTGTCTATCAAAAGCTTAGGCGTTCCCGGTGCCACATGTCAAGCTGATAGTGAACTTCAACGAGGAGTTGGAGTTGCGGATGGAAGGGTAGATGGAAGAACCTTAGTACCTTAGGTAATGTTAGGTACGAAGAATGGATGCATGTGGCTACGACGGAGGACGGGCCGCTAAGTTACCAGGTAGGTACTTCCATGATTACGAAAGCTAGGTGGTACATGGAGATGCACATTCCCCGTAATTTAAACACGAGGCTACCTATCCATTAACTCGGTACATGCAACTAGTGAGTATTTCTATAAGTTAATACCTAGCACCGTCGATCTCCCGCGTAGTTCGGTCCGCGGAGCAGATGTTTTCTACACTCCGCGAACAAATCAGGCAAGTCGCCCTACGGCCAAGAGGTCGGGCATGGTCCCGGACCCTCGGACCCTCGCAAGGACGTGAACGGCTCGAATAGGTATAGCCTTGGCGTTTAGCAGGGACTGGTCGTGGCGAGATGGAGGCGTTCGTCGTCAGCCTGCTGCATTACTGTCGAGGGCCAGAGCGTGCTGGAAACCTGGCTCTGTCGGTCCTGGCAATCAAAAACTTGCTCCCGGTTCCCTGGTTTCCGTTTAGTGTAAGCTACCCACCGCTGACATCCTAGTCTTCGCCTCCGTGATCAATGCATCTCTAAATGTGCCTACCCCGAATGCCATGTTGGTCATCACCGTCAGTTCCGTCATCGAACCCGTCATGCCGGGGTTAGATATTCCTCCTATTAGGACCTTACCTATAGATCAAGATACCCACAAGCTTGTTAATCCAACGATGCTAAGTCGTTCGCTCGTCTCAGCTCTCAGCCCTCCCCCTTGGATCCAGCATGTGATAGGTATGTAGTCCTCCGTAGGTATGAGCTGTAGCCGGGTACCCATTCTGTAATAAATTCGAGGTATATCTCCTGGGGTGACATCGTAGTCACGTTGCCAGTATCATGGCTCGTCTCAATTTTCTCGCGACGCTGCTCCTAGCAGCCGGCCTAAGTACGCAGCCTCCTCGTTGATAACCGCTGATGGGAGAGTTTTGCTGATGTAACGCAGACCACCAACGATGTCTTGGTCAATCGGGCACACCAACCGTCTACACAGATCCTGACACTGGTATCATCTTCGACACGTGGGTTGTGCCGGACAGGGCTACTGGAGGTTCCGGCATCGCGACGTGGGGAGGTCTAACGTTCGGGCTTGCGCTTCCTCAGGATGCTCTAACAACTGATGCTAATGAGTTCATCGGAATCCTAGTTAGATTGTCCAGAGAATCCTTCGTAACTAGCTCGCTCGCTGACCGAGCTGATAGCAATGTGGCTCCAACAGTACCATGGCCACTGGATGGTGTGGTGTGTCTCTCGGTGGTCCAATGACGAACAGCCTACTCCTTATGGCCTGGCCGTACGGGGATCAGATTTTGACATCGTTCCGATTCGCGACGGGATACACTCTTCCTGACGTGTACACTGGTGATGCCACATTGACCCAAGTCTCTTCCGTCGTTAACGAGACTCATTACACTTTGGTTTTTAGGTGCCAAAACTGCTTATCGTGGGACCAAGCTGGGGCCTCGGGTTCCGCATCGACCAGCGGCGGTTCCTTACTCTTGGGTTGGTGTAATGCGCTCCCGGCTCCGGGAAATCCGAACTGTCCCGATGAGATTTCCATCGCGCAGCACGACAACGGCCAAGCCCTCTGGCAAGCCACGCTCAACGCAGATGTTGTTAACCCGTCTTACACGGAATGGGCCGCTCTGGCTACTGCCACAATTACTGGGAGCTGTGACACGACCCCGACTACTACTACGACAACTACTACAAGCGCTACGGCTACGGCTACGGGCGTTCCGGTTCCAACGGCGACTTATGACTACGTTGTGGTCGGTGCTGGTGCCGCCGGAATTCCCATGGCGGACAAACTAAGCGAGGCGGGTAAAAGTGTCTTGCTCATAGAAAAGGGGCCACCATCAACGGGACGATGGGGCGGTACGCTCGGGCCTGACTGGCTCGACGGTACCAACTTGACCCGATTTGACGTGCCGGGATTGTGCAACGAGATTTGGCAGGACTCGGCCGGTATTGCTTGCACGGATACCGACCAGATGGCTGGCTGTGTGCTCGGTGGAGGTACCGCCGTCAACGCCGGTCTATGGTGGAAGGTCCGTCTTGAACAAACTATACTTATTCGAAGGCATCCTAACGAGTGCGTTCACAGCCCTACTCTCTCGACTGGGACTACAACTTCCCAGATGGATGGAAAGCTGCCGATATGGTCGATGCTACGTCTCGAGTTTTCTCACGCATCCCCGGAACCGATACGCCGTCGCAGGACGGCCAGCGATATCTTCAACAGGGATTTGAGGTCCTTTCCAGCGGGTTAGCGGCATCTGGGTGGACTGAAATAACGGCCAACGAATCTCCAGACGAGAAGAATCACACCTTCTCTCACACTCCCTTCATGTTTTCCAACGGTGAGCGAGGCGGTCCGATGGCCACTTACCTTGTCTCTGCTAGTGAGCGTAGCAACTTTGACTTATGGACTAAAACTTCTGTGAAACGTGTTATTCGAACTGGTGGTCATATTACCGGTGTCGAAGTCGAGCCATTCCAGGATGGTGGGTTCACCGGGATCGTCAACGTGACATCGGTATCTGGACGTGTAATTCTGTCTGCTGGCACGTTCGGATCAGCTAAGGTCCTCTTGCGAAGTAAATGACTCGTATTGAAATTATATTCGTGAAGGCTTTCGCTAACCATCTCAGGTGGGATTGGACCGGCCGACCAACTCGAGGTAGTTAAGTCGTCGACAGATGGGCCGACCATGATTTCAAACAGCTCTTGGATCAATCTACCCGTTGGATACAATCTAGAGGACCACACAAATGTCTGTTACAAGTGAACTCCAAATTCTCTAGCACGCCACTGACGATACTACTAGACCGATACCGTTATTACTCACCCTGATGTTGTATCTTACGACTTCTACGAAGCCTATGACAATCCAAATTCTACAGATTCGAGCTTGTACCTAGGTGAATTTTTCGATAATCATATTAGCAAAGAAGAATTTCAAGCTGACATTTGTCCAAGACCAACGCTCGGGTATCCTCGCTCAGGCAGCTCCGAATATCGGACCCATGTAGGTGACTGCCAATTGTTAAGCGAAAAGATACCTGACACATTGCAGGTTCTGGGACGAGATTACGGGTGCCGATGGTATTATTCGACAGCTTCAGTGGACGGCCAGAGTTGAGGGCAGTGATGGAGTTACGGATGCAAGTATGTGTATGGGGCTCCTGCTACGGGTTCTTGGCTGACCAAAACAGCCGCCATGACAATGAGCCAGTATCTTGGACGAGGCGCGACATCTCGAGGACGGATGACTATTAACAAGGCTCTAACCACCGTTGTGTCTACGCTACCATATCTTCAGGATGAGAACGACGTGCAGGCCGTCATTCAAGGGATCAAGAATCTCCAGGCGGCCCTAGCAAATGTCGAGGGCCTTACTTGGCAATACCCGGCAGCAAACACAACCGTCGAAGACTTTGTCAACAATGTAAGTGCCCGAGGTCTTTCTCTCCTAGGAACTAATGTTTCCAGCTAACTACGTGAAGATGATAGTTTCATACACCAACCGCCGGTCAAACCACTGGATTGGTAGGCTTCATTTATTTCGCCAAGGGTTCCGCGGGCTGACAGTTGCTGCTAGGAACTAACAAACTAGGGACTGATGATGGCCGAGCCAATAACGGAACGGCCGTCGTGGACCTAGACACTAAAGTCTACGGCACTGACAACTTGTTTGTCGTGGACGCCAGCATTTTCCCCGGTCACATCACTACCAACCCTTCAGCGTACATTGTCATCGCTGCCGAGCATGCTGTAGAGAGGATTCTCGCATTGGAAACGCCCACATCAGGATGATTCGCACAAGTAAGAAAGAACGAAACCTGCTAGATTATATTATTTAGCACATCAACACGGTCTACTCAGCGCGTATGAATGCATCATGTATTCTAGGTTATTTCGTTGTAAACACTTTACTTTCAGCCCCTATATAGTAAAAACCATTCAACCACGCGGCCTAGCATTTTAGTTTCTTTCTGATCTGTTATTTAATGCAATCTGGGTTCTCGATTAAAACATGGTGCAACAATTCCGAAGTCGTATTTGAGTATAGACATCTACAGCTATATATATATTGCCGATCAGATGTCATTAGAGCCTTGGACCGATATCTTTTTGAGGCTTTCCTCTAAAGATTCTTATCTTGTAGTTCTATTAAAAGACCTCTTTCGGTTGTTATACACAAAGCTACTCCTACTCTATTCAGCTATCGAAAGGGAAAGCAAACTTCAACTCTGTAGTCCCCCGCATGGTATCCTCAGTCAATATTCTGCTTACAACTATTAACTTGAAGGCAAAGCTTAGGCAATATTAAAGCGGCGGTTATAGAAGCAATACAGCGTCAGTTATAGTCAACCCTAGTTGAGATCGCGTCAATCGACCCCGTCCACCGATTCTTCACTTTCAGATTTGTTATCAGTCGAATCCCTTGTCCTTTTTTTTTTTTTTCAAAGCCAATCAAGTCAGTCACATCAGAAAGATAAGCACTTCATAGACATCCTACATGATCCTAACCAGATCGGAGATAAGTATCCTACCTATCCAATGCTACGTCTCGGAATTTGTCCCGGTGCATACGGAAGCTCTTCGGAGAGCGCAAACGCTGAGAAGTCCCCCGAAAACACCACGCTTTCCCCGAAACTGTCCGATAAAGAGTCGGCCATGAAGTGTCTTGGACTTGCCGCATACTTCCTCATCCCTTGAGCCCATGATAGATCAGAACACTGCGTGTGACCTTTCAGAAAGCTGTATACGGACTGTGGGGTGCTAGCCGAAGTTGCGTGATTGCTGCCCCCCCCCCCCTTTTTTGCCTACACATCGCGTAGCTGTTTCTAATACAATTGCTCACGATGGCATAATAAATCTGTTATATGACAACATTGAAATCCTTGACGATTATTAATATGTCTATACAAGGTTAATAACTATAAAGAGCCTAGTCGGAGATAATATCATATTAATAAATAAATATACTTCTATTAAAATTAAATATTAGTTGTTTAATATCGAAATTAAATATATATATATAATAAAATATAAGTTTTTATTAAATAATTATATTTATTTTTTATATAATTATTTATTTATTTTTATTAATATTATTTAAAAAATTTATAATATAATTAAATATTTAAAAATATAATTAATAAACTTAATATAAAAATATAAACATTATATAATGTTATAATAAAACAATTACAGCTAACTAGGTATGTATTAACGATGTTATATGTAAAGCTAAAACTAGGGACATCTTAAGAGCGGTCACTTTACATGTTCTTGTTCGTCCTTATAACCGTCGCGATTTTCACCACTCTGAGCCATCGATCGATCGGTATAATAAGTTCATGGAGGACGCCTAATAAGTCATGTCTCTGATGGCTATAATCGTGAGTATTGTATGTAAGGAACGATACATTATAAAGATGTTTATACCATTGAAGTTACTTTGCGGCAGTAATAGCGCCAGGCCATTAACAATGCATTAAAACTACCTTCTAGGTAATTAATTACCTACCAACATCAACATTTACATAGCATATTCCAGATATTATAAATCAAAATGAGTATAATATCTAAGCCTCTATGGATTCTAATTTTCTAAGCCCTCCGACCATCCAGTCTCCCATGTTAAGTCTACATGCTTAGGAACTCCGTGTGATAACTGCCCCTTTCTATGTTTTTGCACATCTTGCTATTCAGACAACAAAATGAATATAAGAAAAGGAGAAAGAAACATAGGAAATCAAATAGTCCGGGCAATACGATGCCTGGTACTAACGCCAGTCCCGAAACCCAATAACCAGTCAAACGACCATGTTCCGCCCTGTAGCACCAGCTGTATTCACTGGTGTTTGCCGTATAAGCACTGCAGCTGTTTCGTTGATACCATTTCCCTCGCGTGTGTTATGGCATAGCCGCTGGCTGGAGCTATGCGCCACCATCTCGGCCTGCCGATTCAGATAACTCAGGTAGGTCTGCCAACCAACAGCGACGATCCCCGCGAACACGCTGCGGTATTCCTGGGGCACAAAGGCGAAGCTGACCGCGGTGACGGCGGGCCAGAGCTTGAAGCTGTTGACGAAGCTCACGGGCACGGTGCGGCAGACGCGCTCCCAGGCCTCGCGCGGGGTGTCCCCCGACAGCAGCGCCTGCGCGCCGAAGAAGTAGCTGTTGAAGACGGGCGTGAAGCAGAGCTGGTTCACGACGACCTTGGTGCCGATTGAGAGCGCCCGCGATGAGGCAAAGTTGAAGGAGCGTGAGAGGAAATTAAACCTGTAATTGTGAAATTCTTAGCGGTGGCTCACCACACCGCAACACACTTTTCGCATATACGCCGTAGACATAGATGTATAGTATAATATATATTTACGTATACCTCTTATAGAAACTACAAACAAGCTGGAGGATGACGGCCAAACTTACCAGCAGTACCCCGGGATAGCCGCAGCGCCGCCGATGACCAACGTCCTCGCGGTGCGCGCGGGATCGTGGCCCTCCTCGGAACCGCCGCCGGCGCTCAAGCGCTGGGCGCTAATGTCCGCGCACAGGTATATGAACAGCGAGCTCGCCAGCTGTGTGGTCCAGGGCCGCGCCCGTTGAGCTCGCGCGTAGGCCTGCCCGGCGCGCGTCAGGGGGCCCAGCCGCTGCCAGAACGGCAGCGGCGCTACCGCGTTCGGAACCGGGATGGCGATCGGGTCTGCTGCTCCTCCTCTTCCCGTCTTGGCCGCTTTTGCCTGGGGTCGCCTTTCTGTCGCGATGTTCGAGTTCGAGTTCGGGTTCGGGTTCGGGTTCGGGTTCTTTAGGCTTGCTGGGCTTACGCTAGGCGACGGAGACGACGACGAGGTGGTGGCGGAGGAGGAGGAGGAGGACTGGTATCGTCGACATGTGCGCGATGAACGACCGACGCGTGGCGCTCCGATGCGCTGCCTGAACGGGGCGCGGATGGGGGCCGTGGCCATGGGCTCGCTCTACTTGTGATCGTTCTGTCCAAGCCCCCTGTCTATTATGCTACTACCTATGTGCGGTTGGTTAATCGTCCGAGTCGTAAGAAGGTGTCTTAAGGAAAGTTGCTAATAGGAGTACAAAAAGGAATGTAATAAATTAAACTAAATGCGAGAATATAAAGACGTCTAACTGCTTAATTACATAACATGTATTAATAAGATAAATTAAGTTTAATATATATTAAAATTAATAAAAACAAATTAATTATATTTAATTATATAATATACTTTATAAATAAATAAGTTATATAAATAAATAAGTTATATAAATAAATAAGTTATATAAATAAATAAGTTATATAAATAAATAAGTTATATAAATAAA